>WJFF01000042.1:113616-144895 GCA_011800825.1 Fonsecaea pugnacius | reverse complement strand
CCCCCAATATTTTTGTGTGAAAATCGGGGACTTGGAAGGCATGTTAGTACATGAACAGAAGGAACGTTACCCTTGCTGTTGCTGTTGGTTTGCCTACTCGCTGGGTTCGACCAAAATCACAAAGCATCCTGTCCACAACTCTCGATAGACGTCGAAGCTTACCAGTGGAGTGGTTCCCCTGCACAATTCCTACACTTTATAAGAGGTTCACGACGAGCTTTCTCTTCTTGAACATAGGGAGATAGATCTCAGGGGGCGGTCAGTCTTTGGCATGATATTTGATATAGAAATCTTTGTCTTCTAAAATGATCCTTGGGGCTTCACACGTCGGTTCCTCATACAGGGACTCACCGAATTAATTGAAGAACACGTGAATTTGTGAAACATTCAAGTCTTGACAGGAGCAACTAGCCTCAGTTGCTGACATTCTTTCACTCAATGCGTGGTATTTGGTTCGGTTCCCTATCCGGAACACCGCGTATTTCAAGTTGGTTGTGCCTCTGAATGTCGTGTGGTCGCCGCGTGCAGCCCAGCCCTTCGACCTGAAAAGATGCAGTCTGCGAGGGATGAACCACTGACATAGTTTCTGGAGGGAAGACCAACAGCATTTCTCCCTGCTGCGTACAGCCCCGGCAAAGGCTCTCCTTATTTCGTCAGAACGAGTCCAGTCTTCCCTTCGACCTTCAGTCCGCCCAGGGTGAAGGCGGGTACCGGGGGCAGTATTGATGGCCGGATAGAAATGTCGACACCGTAGAATGGTCCTTGGGAAAGGGGGACACAGTATTCGGGCGCCTTGTGAACTGGGTCACCAGTTCCGTTCCAGATGCCGCTGTTATATGCGGACACGCTCTTTCGCAGTCCTTCAGGTGCGATTCCCAGTTTCTGCGCCAGGCGATCCAGAGAGCTAGCTTTGCGATAGCACCAGAATAGGGTATAATATGCTTGTGCCTTTGTTGACTGATGAAGCTCCTGCCTGTAGGTCTGCTTTGCCATTTTCCAGGTCGTAGAATCTATAATCAAGAAACCTCGACCGCCCGCCTTTTTGGCCATGGCCTCCGTAAAATGGCCACCGTAAAGGTCTTCGTTGGCAATGCGCTCGCCATTCTGCTCCAAGACGGACACCAGCACCGTCGCCGCCTTTATTGCCAAGCGAGGGAGTGCCTTCTGCCCAGTTGTTATACTTTCGTACCATGTCCCGGTTGAAGATGAAACCGCCGGCAGCCAACGCAATCGACTTAGTTGCGATAACGTGAGATTCTGTAGCGCGGTCCCATAGTTTGTCCGCTCGATCAGTTATAACCTTGCCCAGTGTCGGCACCCAGTTTGTCGGTTTTGAGCCCACGGCCGAGAGCCGCCGGTGCAACTTGAAGCCTCGCGCTGTCTCAGATCCTGGACGCGGCCATTTTCAGTAATAGCTTGATTAGCACGAGCGAGCGGTAGTATGTCCACCCCCAATGCCTTGGTCCTCTGATTCAGAGTAGCCCACAGTACCGCACCCTATTGAAGGTGGGGGGCGAGCGTTCGATGACCGCGAGGAGCCGGGAATGAGTTCTGATTGAAAGGGTATGCCTTTTCATTGCCAGAGAAATAGAGAAAGTGTCTTTCAGTAGGATACGCGAGCTTATATGGGCACAGCGATTCAGAGAAGCGAGCACCGCAGTTCTCAAGCTAGGCCAGGAATCAACACTGTCATCATAGAACTTTCGTAGTGTCTCGTCGTCGACAGCGCCTTCACACTCCATCTCAAGATAGTTGAACATGTTGTCAGGGGTGTCCTCATATCCAGCAGCCTTTTGGTACGGGGTTCCTCCACCGGCGTAAACAATCCCCCCCGAAAGTCTAGAAGACCCTCCACCATGACCTTGGTCCATTAAAAGTACCGAAGCTCCATGTTCTGCCGCCACCGGAGCCGACGATGACGACGTCATATTTACGGTTTTGCGGCCGGGACAGGCGCGGTGGAGGCTGATCATGAATACGGCGGACTCCAGCGTGTCGGGAGGTCAACCTGTCGAAAGTGAGGTCGCCGTTGGGGGATTGGTCCTGAGAGCGAGGCTGAGGCCGAGTCAGTTGGCATTGTCCAACAACAATCGACAGCGAGGGCTTTACCTGCGGAAGTCCTGAAAGGCACGGCAACTCTCCTGCTCAATCTGCAGCTCGCGCCGAAAGCTCTGTGCAGTGTTGAACTCATCGTTTCAGCCTGATACCGATAAAATCACGAAGAACGAATGTTAATATGTTTACAGTTGACTGAAAAGCCTCGAGGCGAGATTCCACGTGATGATATTCCTCGGCGGTCAGAAGAACCCAATCTGCTCGCTGGATAATCACAAAGACTCTCAAAGGACAACCAAGCATCGAAGCTCTGAAGAAGAGCTGTAATGCTGGGGTTCTGCCTAATCATCATCTCGAACCCGAACAGGGTGAGCCATGTCAGACGAGCTGGAACTCCTGCTAAAAATGTGCAGGTTGTAGAGATGGTCGTTGCTCCTACGCCCCCAAACGAGCAAGGTGACGAGAAGATCAATTGCCGCGCGCTATAGGGAGAGACTGGAAATTGACCCCTCGGAATTCAATCCGAGTCAAAAAGGCACGAAGGAGATTCTACCCTGGCGGTTAATGCTAGCTGTGGAAGAGTCATTATTCCAAAATGATCAGTTGATATTGAGCAGCCCTGCCGTTGTCTCATGCCAGGGCCTCATGAGGCGACTAGGATTCCCGGACCTCTCATCCCCATTCCTTCCTCTAGCCACCATATCAAATAGCCATTATGTATCGTCTGGGTAATGCGCCGTAAGTCAATTTTGTTTTCATTCGCCAGTAGATCCTTGTGTCATTCCGGACTCCTGGCATGGTTTGTGGACTTTATATGAGCCTCCACTGGCTGATTAAACCATGTCTGACCGTTCAAACCGGGTTTGATTTCATCCTGTCCTGCATTAACAATAATAACCTCCATCTACCGAGACCGCGGCGCCGGTGGTGAACTTGGCCTCATCAGAGAGTAAAAAGGCAACCTGTGAAGTAATTTCGTCTGCCGTTCCCAGCCTCTTCATCGCAGTCTGGGGGGTTCAGAAATTCTCTCGCCGATTTCGAAACGTGGAGCATGGGTGTTTCAATGCGGCCCATGAGGCACAGTTAGGTGGAAATGTGAGTCTCCAGTTCTTCGCAGCCCACAGGCCGTGCTCACGAAAGAAGAGATTTGGACCAGGGGAAACTCCGCCCTCAGCATCCGGATGGGGGCGGTGGTGTACTCACGGGCAATCACCGTTGAAGGTGAATTTCAACAATTCTGTTTGGTCAACACTCGGCTGCTGAGCTAGCCCTGGTAGGTATATTACTCCCTCGAGCAACCCCTGATGACGACGATAGATTTGGGAGTCAGTATCTTGGGTGATGTTCCTGCAGCAACTCAGCCGCCCTGGTATTGATCTGTACTGTCACGTGGAGAAAGGAGATCTTATTGGACTGAATGGTTGACAGCCGTTGATAGAGTAACTTGCCACCTGCCCACCTGCAGTACTGCCGTTAAGCTCAGAGACCCCTAAATAGGCACCCCTACCCTACCCTAAAACAAGCGGACCGCACACCCCTTTAGGACTTTTGGATAAGCAAGTTATTACTATGTAGTACTCATACATTGTTCCAAATGGACAGTCACACACAGCCAGAGCACTTCGAGCCTTCTATGCTGTTTGAAGCATCGTGGCAGGCAATGAACGCGGCAGTGCATTGGTCTTTGATTTGGTATTGAAAGGGCGTCCATCCAGCCGGTTTCTGATCAATACTAGTAATGCCTACTTGATGATATATTCTCTTCCTGGCTACCATCGTCGCCGGATGCAAATTCAATTTGAGATCTGTTGTGATAATGCAAACAAATCCTTGGCAAGCAACAGAACCCCAGATTACTCCAGAGTACAACGGCGGTGGTTGTCCGAGGCCGGAAAAGTCGATGGACGGATGCCCGGCCCGTCCTCGGTATCTACATCGTGTCCTCGGGAGGTATATACAACCTGTTTTCCCCCGCCCAAAGGTCGCTCAAACTAAGTCATTTCCTTACCGTATCTGATTCCCATCACCATGTCGGTAGAAGGTCGTTGCGACGAGCGGTTCCTCAAGGTGAAGGAGTCATTTCAGGGATTCCTGGATTCTGGCGCGGAGCTTGGAGCCTCTATCTGTGTCAATATTGATGGTAAGAATGTGATCGATCTTTGGGGGGGATGGGCCGACCAAGAACGAACCAAGCCTTGGACTGAGGACACCATTGTCAACGTCTGGTCAACAACGAAGACCGTCCTATCACTCGCTACTCTCATTCTCGCCGACCGAGGATTGCTGGGGCTCGACGACCCCGTGGCAAA
Source organism: Fonsecaea pugnacius (assembly GCA_011800825.1). Taxonomy (NCBI): domain Eukaryota; kingdom Fungi; phylum Ascomycota; class Eurotiomycetes; order Chaetothyriales; family Herpotrichiellaceae; genus Fonsecaea; species Fonsecaea pugnacius. Next base: position 140,531 of record WJFF01000042.1, on the reverse strand, counting down.
GTACTGGCCTGAATTTGCAGCCGAGGGGAAGTCGGACATCAAAGTTCGCCACCTCCTCTCCCATACATCTGGACTCTCGGGTTGGGATGATCCCATCAACATTGAAGGAGTCGAAGATGTACCAAGTGCCAGCGCGAAGCTTGCCGCTCAGCGACCCTGGTGGCAACCCGGCACCGCTTCTGGCTACCACGCTCTGACCATAGGTCACCTGTTACAACCGGTCATTCAAGCTGCCTCAGGTAAAACATTCGGTCAGGTGGTGAAGCAGGAAATCGCCGGACCGCTCAAGGCTGACTTTTCCGTCGGCTGTCCGGAGAGCGAGTGGCATCGAGTTGCGAAGGTTGTTCCACCACCACATATGGACCTGTCTCAGATTGATCCAAAATCCGTCATGGCAAAGACATTGAGCAATCCTCTATTGGACGCCAAAGCTTCCTGGACTGACGAATGGAAGCGGGTCGAGATGGGTGCTCTGAACGGCCATGGCAACGCAAGGTCAGTTTGTAAGATGCTCTCAGCCATCACGCTTGGTGGCGAGGTTGATGGGAAACGTCTACTATCTCCGGCCACCATCGATCGCATCTGGGAAACGCAGTCGAATGGTACAGACTTGGTTCTTGGCATGGAGGTACGCTTTGGCATTGGGTATTGCCTGGAGGCACCAATTCTCACGTGGCTTCCGAAGGGCAAGGTCTGTTTCTGGGGCGGCTGGGGTGGCTCAATTGTCATCATGGACCTTGACAAGAAAATTACTTTTGCTTATGCGATGAACCACATGGAACAAGGCACCATTGGCAATTCTCGATCTTCGGCGTATGTCGCTGCACTGTATGAAGCACTTTCATAGCGTATAATAGGGTGCAGGTAACGAACAGACCTTTGAACTTCCATTGAAAAATTTAATACAAGCTTCTTGCTCCAAGGTCCATGGCTCGCCTCAGGATTAGTAGTGAAGTTGCTATACTGGTGACATATCAGGGCAGGCGTGTGGGAACGCGAATAAGGATGAAACAATAGTCTCCAGGAATGCTTGATGGAATCGATCTGGATAATGCCAGGTTTTGGCCTATCAGAAGGCACAAAGGTGCCAAGGCGCCCACCTACCTACCAATACCTAATATACTCGGTGTATAATTATATGTCTGTGCGACATTGGTAAGAACGCCACCAGGCGTGCCCTGATGACGCATGTTTCGACACAAATTATGTGCCGAGGCTGACTTTACTCAGACGCGCCATCACCCTTGATTGCATCAATAGATATCATCAAAGTCTTTTTCTTCCCCAGGGATCTAGGCGCCACGTCTGTTGTAGAAGGATCCTGGGTCCCGAAATGGATCAAAAACACTTCGGCATACCGAGGCCCCACCTGATTACCCTCCGCGCCTCCCTTGGCTCGGGGCAGGCAATACTTCCATCCACCAAATGTGGTAATCGCGCCCCCGAGGAACTCGAATGAACAAGTGGCACTCGCTGTATGCTAGGTCAATGGATCGTCGTATGATGCATACGGTACTTTTCCAGGTACAGAGTTTTTACACAGGACTTTATCCGGACTTCCAGTCGAGGGAGTATAGATAGAGTGTCGACTTTCAATATTCTCTTTGCCATCAGCAGCAGCAGATACTCTATTATTCTCGACTCTCAAACGATGGCGAAGCCCGATGAGAAACTGGGGTTTGACCCGGAAGCATTGAAAGCAAAGTATCTGGCGGAGCGTGAAAAAAGAATCCAAGCCAATCCACATGGGGTCGACCAATATCGATCAGTCGAGGGTGCCCTGGCTCACTATCTTGACGATCCATGGGCGGGTCAAGATGACCGCCGAGAGCCTCTCGACATCAAGACCGACGTTGTGATAGTCGGTGCTGGTTACGGAAGCGAGCTGCTGGCATATCATCTTGAGAAGAACGGGGTTTCGGATTACAAGATTCTCGAGAAGGGAGCGGATTTTGGTGGTGTTTGGTTAGTAGTGTAAAACACACTTTTGGATATCAATCCAATATTGACCATATTATACCAGGTATTGGAATCGCTATCCTGGTGTACAGTGTGACATCGAGTCCTACATATATATGCCACTGTTGGACCGGATCGGCTACATTCCTTCGGAAAAATACGCCCATGGGCCAGAGCTCCTAGACTATGCAAAAAGACTTGCGAGAGAGCTAAAGCTGTACGACAAGGCTATTTTCAAGACAGAGGTCTTGAGTATCCGTTGGAACGAAGACAGTTCGATGTACTCGGTCCAAACCAATCACGGAGACAAGATATTCGCTCGTTTTGTGGTCGGTGTCGCCGGCTCGCTCCATCGGCCCAAGCTACCGGGATTTCCTGGTATCGAGACATTCAAGGGACGTAGTTTCCACTCGAGTAGGTGGGACTACAAATACACCGGAGGCGACTCGACCGGTGGATTAGTCAACCTCAAGGATAAGAAAGTGGGCATCATTGGTACGGGAGCGACGGCGGTTCAGATTGTCCCTCACCTCGGCGAATGGAGCAAGGAGTTGTACGTCTTCCAACGAACCCCATCTTCGATCGACGTGCGCAACAACCGACCAACGGATCAAAATTGGGCCAAAACCCTCACCGGGAGTTGGCAGCAACGACGTATGGACAACTTCAACAATATCATCGGCGGCGCTCCAGAAGAGGAAGACCTAGTCATGGATGGATGGACCGACATAATCCTGCGGTTATTTCCGTCAAAATCAGACAGCAGTACGAATCTGAGCAAAGAAGAAAAGGAAAAGCGGAGGCAACTGGCCGATTTCGAAAAAATGGAAGAAATCAGAAGGCGAGTCGACCGCATCGTCAAAGACCCCGAGACGGCCGAGAGCTTGAAGCCCTATTATAACCAATTTTGCAAGCGGCCGTGCTTTCACGACGAGTATCTCGAAGCATTCAATCGTCCGAATGTTAAGCTCGTCGACACCAAAGGACGAGGTATCGAGCGAGCCACGGAGAAGGGAGTCGTGGCGAATGGCCAGGAGTACGAACTCGACTGCCTAATCTACGCCACAGGCTTCGAGCGAGCAACATCATGGACCCATCGCGCTGGAATGGAGGTATACGGCAAGAACGCGCAGCCTCTATCAGAAAAGTTCGCAGACGGCCCGAGCACATTTCAAGGCTGGGTCACCAGAGACTTTCCAAACTTTTTCATGATTACGACTGTACAGGCATTCATCACGCCCAACTTTTTGCACACTACTGCGATACAAGCAGAGCATATCGCTTATGTGATCTCAGAATGCAAGACTAGGAACATCCAGGCTATAGAGCCCACTCAAGCTGCCGAAGATGAGTGGGTGGAAACGATCATTGCATCGGGAGAAGACTCGAGGGCGTTTCACAGCGAGTGCACACCAGGTTACTATAACAACGAAGGTCAGATTACGAGACAATTGGCCAAGAGTTCTTCGTACGGCGGGAGTCCTCTGTGGGTTATAGATTTGCTGAAGAAGTGGCAGACGGATGGGAAATTAGAAGGTCTTTCGCCCACATATGCTTCAGCCACTGTGGAAACAGTATCATGAAAACTATTCTCCAGCAGCAGCAATACATTAAATAGATGGATAAATTTGGTCAAGCTTTGTCCAAAAGTCACTCGGAACCACTCAATCAAGCATTATCAAAGCGACATGTCTCTGACTCTGCATGTCAATAGAGCTTCACATTGTGCTGTTTCATGGCCTTTGCAAGTCCACCGTTGCCCAGGAATTCCGCTCCCTCGTCACTCCACTCCGGCTGCACTCTGTAGTGAATGTTTTTACCACTGCATTCGGCAGCCTGGCCGGTGAGGTTGGGGTCGTCAATGAATCTCATAAAAGCCGTAACGATGGTGGAGACTGGTGTGATGTATTCCTCTGGGGTGGTAAACGAATATATCTTGGTCAGACCCGTATGTACAAGACCTGGAGTCCCGTTAGTGACCGGGAATTGGGATGGCACTTTAGTATAAGTCTTGTCCCTCTCCTTACCTGGACATATACAGTTGACTGTAATAGGCTCTCCGAGCTCACGTAATTGTTGAGCCAAGGCTCGAGTCAGTCCGACCACCTATTAGCGAGATCAGTTTGGATTGTTAAAAGCCATTGAATAACACTCTGGATTCGAGGGAGGAGAAAACAGACACCGTGTTTGGCAGCCGTATACAGCGGAATTGTCGGGCCAGGATAGATGCCGGCCATGCTCGAGGTAAAGATCAATTTGCCAGATTTGTCTGGATTTTTCCGGAAGAAGTGAAACCCGAGGTAGGCACAATAGATGGGACCCAGCAGGTCGATATCGATGACTGCTGTCGAAGGCTTCGGCGGAGTCCCGTCGGCTCGGTCTGGCTGTGGTTTGTAGAAGCTGATGCGATCACCGATACCCTGAGAAAGAGAGGAGGTATGAGCCTTTTGTCGAGTTCGGTAATAACAACAACAAAGTCCCCATCTCGATCACAGTAGTCTCCTTACCGCGTTTCCAAAGACAGCGTCAAGTCGTCCCCAACGGTCCCAAGTCTTTGCAAATGTACTGCTCAGCTCCTCGTAGTCGGCCACATTGGCCTTGAAAAATAGAGCCGAATCACCGTGCGCAGCCGCAATTGCGTTGCCCGACTCTTCGTTCACGTCAATAATTGTAACATTCCAACCCAGCTGCCACAGGTGCTCAGCCACCGCAAGTCCCATGCCTGACGCACCACCAGTAATGATGCAGACTGGGGATTTCGCAGGCTTTACGCTATCATTGGAGGCCATCTTGGGGCAAGTAAGTGACCACGAACGAGTTTGGAGGTTAGGATAGACACAATGTTCAATGTTCAATTGTGAGGAACGCTTTTCAAGTATAGTCAACAATTCGTCCCGTTTCCTGACGTCTTGGGATTGACGTTATGCAAAGACTCGATATGGTTTAGACAGGCTCTGCGTAACCGCCGAGGAGTTCGGAGCACTGGGAGAGTCTGACCTCGGGGCTGGTGAGGGCGGCTAAACTCACCCGAGTCGTCGATCCACTAAGCCGAAAATCGTTTCACGTTGATCCGAATACCTGGACAATGTAAGTACCCCGTATTTGGTATAAAGAGCCATCCTCATGCTCAGAACTCAAACCAAAGATATCCACGTTGCAATGAGAAATCTCTGATCCGAGGGTGCTAAGTAGTTATGGCTGCATACACGGTACAAATCATACAATTGAGAGACTGAGTACTATCTACAATACATGCGTAGAATGATCATGCCCAGGTATAGCCCGAATAGTCAAAAGCAGACAGCAGATTTTCTGCAAATCCCAGATCTCCATCCGAGTACCATTCAGAGGTCGAAAATGGATTAGCTGAGATATCAGGCACTCTATCACTGGTCGGATCAAGCGCCGCGGCAGCAGTTTGTTGTCCCACCTTTTCATTGTCTTCGTCCAAGGCATCAGCCAGTATTGCGCTGCGCTTGCCCGGGTTTGGAGCCGAGTGGCTAGTGTTAGATGATGACTGGAGCGAACGACCGAGTGCAGCCTTTTTTGAATCCTGTAACATATTTACTACGTCTCGCAAGATTGGGCCGTGATCAGCTAGAGGTAGGGAGCACTTGATGCAGACGTCGACTTGAGCGATACTCCGCTTGCGAATTTCCGAGTTTGGGTTATTGAAATCGAGAAGCAACGCTGATGTCGCCAGGTAGATGTTGGTTAGGGCCGACGGGGGTAGAGCGCCGTGAAGGTCGTGATTCAACAGTTGCTCGAGTACAGCTGTGGTTTCGTAGCCCGCCTGTCTGACCAGGAAAGAGTGCCACTCGGTTTGTGGTGAATGCTCGGTCGTCTGCTGGACTCTGATGCGTGCATATACGTCTCTCGTCATGTTGTCTTTGTAGATGACAAAATGTGCCCCCCAATATATCAATTCGATCACCGACATAGCCCAAGCAGCACCTCGAGAAGCGCCATATGGAACCCCGGCCAGCAACGTGTCCCATCGCAACGTGTCTGAGATTTCAGAATGCCATTGCCGGAGGTCCCGCAGCATATACTGTCGTAAGGCAGGTAAAGTCGTTCCAGACCCCGTCCAGCCCCAGGCCACTGCATCGTGGAACATGTGCTGCAGGATGAGGTATATGTGTCTGCACAGTTTCGCCTTCTCGACACATACGAGAGCATGTTTCAAGCGTTCGCCTCGTGACTCATGGCTGGAGTTGTCGGCTGCCATGGCTGTTTCGGTGTCGCTGAAGCCGAAATCGCTCAGTGTCAGTGTAGGAGTCGACGGCCATATACGGGGGTATTGCCCTGTGTACATGCATAGATCACATTCTTTCATGAGCACACACCACCATAAAATTCGACGTCGGTTGCGATCATGCCGGCTTCTGGAGTTTGAAATTGTAGACAACTGAGGCTTGTCCTTATCCAGATTCAAGAAGTAAGCTTGGGTAATTGCATTACCAAGCCAATAAGTCGCGTCTTTGGGATTATTCTCCTTTACCCACCCTAATAGCAGTAAGGAAGCCTGACATATTGTCGTCTTATCCTTTTCGATGTCCATGTCGAACAGCGTCTGCAAAACAGACGGTCAGTTTCTCCTGCCAACCAAGAATCGGAAATACTCGATCTTACCTTTGCTCGCTCATAGTATGCCTCCCTTGACGCCAATTTCGACATGTAGCTTTGCCGGATTACCACTTCTGGGTCAACGGACGCTACCCCAGCAAACATGACTGCATGAAAGAGTAACAAGGGTATCCTCTTCCCGGAGTGTTTTGTACCTCCACCAAGAATGCTGCGGAACTCTGCCAAATCGATTACCGGTAGGAGGGGGTGTACAAAATCCGCATACTGGTTCAGGATGGCCACTTGAAGCGGCTTCGGAGGGAAGGTGAGGACTCCTTTGCGGCGCAAGTATTCAACGTCATCAACATGGTTGACTGAAAAGGCTTCAATAAAGTCAGGTAGAACTGTTGTAGTGTTTAAATCTGGCCTGTCATTCGCGACGAGTCTGGCATTATGAGAGTGCGAGATGCCGCGAAGGTTCACGGTATCACTTGGCGAGTGCGATTGCTGACGATCGGAGTCGGCGTCTTCGACTTGTCTTTCTAGAGGTTGTTGGAGTGGCGGTTGCTCGAGTTGAGAAGCATTGAAGATATCCAGATCCGGACCACTCATCAGGTTTGCAATGTCGTCGGAAGCCGTAACATCCCAAATGGTCTGCAGATCGTTCTGCACCTGTTCAGGTCCTACGTTCCGGCTGTGACGAAGCTGATTCTGGCCGGCCACGGCAGTCGTGTGTTGTCGTAGATTGGCTTGTTTATCGTGTGACCAGGAAGGATTTACACTCGATTCACGCGTGTGTTGGCTTTGGCGGACGAACTCGCATCTTGTGCCATCGAGTGAACAGTTGGTGCACTTGCCGCGCTTTCGCGTGGCATCACACCTTACTTTGCGTCCCCGACACCGCAGACAGGCGCGAGAGGCCCTGCCCTGCTTTTGTGGCTGACCAGTAGCGGGCATGGCTAGATGTGGCTCTGTGCCGACTGGGAAGCCGGTAGCGGCGGGCCTCACAGGGTTCTGATCTTCTGCCATTCTGGAAAACACAGAAAAACAAGCCCCGCAGCGTTGTGGGATTGATGAACCGGAAAAGTTCTTTCAGATGCGAATGTCGCCCAAGTACGACGAGGTAGATTCCCCGCGAACCCTGGCCAAATCGGGGGAAAACATGGAGTTAGAGGTTGGGAAAGCTTAGTGGCGTCACTTCGCGGGTAATGAGCACTTTTGCCGAAGTCCCTTTACATACGAGGTACCGAGTACTTGTGGAAGGACAAGGCGAAAAGTCAGAGCTCCCCACGTGACCCTAAGGCTGTCTAGTATAGTCTGACTAGTCTTGATTAGGACAAGAGAGAGACATATCTCACGTGATGAAAATTAAGCCAGGCCTAGTCGAGTCAGAATAGGGTCTTGTTCTGACTAGGTCGCACTAACTGCGCTATAGATCTATCCTAATTAGGACTAGCTATGTACATCTGAACATCGCAAAACGAAAGAATCAACAGAGTTCTCTTTCATCTCGCTTAACATTCATCTCGAGGGCATTATGTGACAGTCTGTACATTCCCCCCTCTCTCCCACCCTTTTGTCCCATTGTGTCTGCTTTGTGAGAGCTAGCGAGCACACACGAATCCTGGAAAACCTGTAGACGATTGTTTTTGACATTCTGCAATGTAGTTCTGCAACCCTCCAAAATAGTAGAGTGTTCCAGTGGGCTTTCCGGGAATGTTGGCGCCCGTGAACCACGACCCTACCTTCTCCGCTGATTTAGACATGACGGTGGCACCGTACATCTGTTCGCACAGTTCGTTCCAGTTGTCTTGAGCTTCCTTGGTTGGTTCGATTGTTTGTTGACCAGTTTCTCTCAGGTAATTTATCATCTTCCCTATTTCTGTCCCAGTCGTATCGATGATCATCGGGAAATTGCTGAAGGTGCCTTTTGGGCCGGACATCATGAATAGGTTCGGGAAGCCTTCAATGCCGATTCCGAGCATGGTATCGATCTTTGTAGACCACTCGTCGGCAATTGCTCGACCATTCCGACCACGGATATCCATGCCCGTGATCGGACCCGTCACCGCGTCAAAGCCAATGGCATAGACGATAATATCAAACTCGTACTCGTCCGTACTAGTACGAATACCCTTTGGCGTGATCTCTTGAATTGGGCTTTCCTTGATGTCCACCAGATGAACATTTGGTCTGTTGAAAGATTCGAGATAGCGATGTCCCAGAGGAGGCCGCTTAGAGAAGAGGGCGTAGTCTGGATTCAGCTTCTCGGCAGTCTTTGGATCCTTCACAATTGCTCTTGTCTTGTTCCTTAAGAAGTCACATGCGGCTTTGTTGCACTCTTCGCTGGTGAATAGGTCGTCAAAGGTTTCAAAGACAAAATTGAAGCCTCCTGCCTCCCAGCCAGCATCAAAGGCTTTCTGGACGGTTTCCGGATCATTTTTGACGTCGGCATATAGTCGCCCCGTCGGAGGGATATCCAGGCCAAAGACCTGACCCCTAGCACAAGCCCAGATGTCGTCGTAGTTCTGTTTGATTTCGGTAGCGTGTTCTTGGGTCACCGTATAATTCCTCGCTGGCAAGATATAATTGGGTGTTCGTTGGAAAACATGGACAGATTTGGCCACATGGGCTGCCACAGGGACGATTTGTACTCCTGTAGCACCCGTACCAACAACTGCAACGCGTTTATCCTTGAAGGAGACCTCCTTGTCTTTGGGCCAGGACGAGGTTTGATGCCACTCCCCTTTGAATGATTCATAACCCGCAAACGGTATCTGTTTCGCAGATGACAAGAGTCCGGTGCCGAGAATCAGGAAAACACTCGAGTACTTTTCGCCTCTGCTAGTTTCGAGATTCCAGACGTTCTTTTCCTCGTCAAAGTGCGCTGACTTGATCTGACTATCGAAAAGAATGTCTTTACGCATATCAAATCGATCGGCGACAAAATTCAAGTATTGCTTCACTTCGGGCTGACGAGGATAGCGTTCCGACCAGGTCCATTCTTGACAGAGCTCTTTCGAGCAGTTCAGGGCATAAACCCAGCTCTCGCAGTCGGTTCGACATCCTGGATAGTTGTTCCAGTACCACGTACCTCCCACTTCAGAACCCGTTTCGAAGATTTTGGCTGACACTCCAATGCGGCGTAACTCGTAGAGCATACGTAGTCCAGAGAATCCCGCTCCGATGATGGCGGCTTCAAAGTCGGGGTTGCCTCCGAATCCCGCTGGTTTGGTGCCGTTGACACCATCTAGTTGAGATTTTGCGGCCATGTCGGGGTATGCTGTTGGGTGTGATAAAGAGCGATCACAAGAAAGCAAAAGAATAGAGCCCTGTGCTTTCCATAGAACTATTATGTTCAAAGAGATCGACCTTCGGATACTGAGTCGAGTTGACTTTACGCGGCAAGGTGCAAATCGTTCCGTCATTCCCTAACCTGGGGCCTTGGGAATTACCCCAGGAATGCGAGTCTCGGTGGGGAAGGACGGTTTGATTGTGGGTCCCGCGGTGCAGAGTCCTCGGCATGCCGAGGCAACCCGAGGGGGCTTCTGTCCCCTTTCCTTTGTTGACACTGTGGAAATTGCTGTGGCGGAACCGAGAGATCCTAGCTTGGAGTCTATCCCAGGGGAGAGACATTGACAGCCCAGGCCTTTCCCCAAAGTCTTTCCCGTGGGGAACTTCTCCGTCCAGACCGGACCCACTCGAACACTCGGCAAGTGGGTCCATGTGCCTCGTCAGGGGATGTCGAGGGCCGTGCTGTTTGAGCACGTCTCTTACCTAGAAGCACACTGTAGCTAAATGACTCTGGCAGTGAGAAAAGACGTGAGCCTGACAACCGACCGGGATGCGATTAACGTCGACTTCAATTCATTGTTCTATATCGCGAGCGCTGGATTCCACAAATGGCTAGTTATCAGCGCCTCGCGAATAGCACCAAATGCTGGTATAACATTCTCGAGACGTCTTATGTCTGGCACGTACCGGCTGTTGATACCTCCAGCAGCGGCAGGACGGCATACACGGATGGCGACCGGGTCCTCCGCTCTGATCAGCTCCGTAGTCAAAGGTTCCATGCCAACATTCTACTAGCGGCGATACTGTTTAGCCAACGGCATTTTACAAGCAGTATTACTCTAGAAGCGCAGGCTCTTTATAGGCAATAGCTTGCATTCTACGTAGCGTCACTCTGTTCGGTGGCAGAATGGCAGGAAATGGACGACTCATATGCGAGGGCGGGCGAGCAGAGTCGTCCGGGGATAACCTACTTTCGAGATATTTACATTCTGACGGCGTTAATCTCTCACCCCGCATCTTCGCTAGACCTTTCGCTAGGCATGCATCCTCCATTCGGGGTCCGGGATGATCCCGGGGGATGCTTTGGCTTGTGAATGATATAAATCTGTCTGCCTGCCTCCAGCTCCCAATCAAAACGACCTTTGCCAAGTTGTCCGCAACCCACTGTCGAAAATCAACTACCATTGTATTATCTGTAATCATGAGTGATTCCACAGGAGCGACAGTCGAAAAAGACCTAATTAACCCTACAACCGAACAGTTGGAGCTGCCAGCTCACAAGCGCGAGCACCACCATCATCATGTTCCTCGCCCTCACCATACAAACGTCGAAGAATTGGATGTCGTCGAGATCACAACAAAAAGTCCGTATCGCGAAATCAACTTCTACGGCACATTTGCCGCAGTTACACTCGCTGCATCTTCCAGTTTTGGTGGCTTCCTGTTGCCTGCCACATCATTGACGCTGATCAATGCGGATATTGGTACGTGGCGTTATCATGCTTCGACAGTCCAACGTCATTAACGCCGTGGATAGGCCCTTCCAGTAACTATACATGGGCGATCCTGGCCTGGAATGTTTGCCTCACTGCTGGGGGTGTACTTGTGGGTCGTCTCTCTGATATCTTCGGTCGTCGGTGGTTCTTCACTTCCTCATCTCTAGTGGCCATCATTGGACACGCCATTGGAGCCACAGCAAACAACATGAACCAGATCATCGCAGCTTCTGTCTTCATCGGCCTGGCGGCTTCCGCACAGTCGTCCTTCAACTATGTGCTAGCGGAGATCGTGCCGGTAAAGCACAGGTTTTATTGGATGAGTCTGATGTACTGCATCATTTCGCCGATTTCTGGCTTTGGGGCCGTCTTTGCGCGACTTTTCATCGTCAACACGAGCGCAAGCTGGCGCTGGATTTACTACTTCTTCATCATCAACAGTAAGATAATGCTTTCAAATGGTCCGCTTTGACTAATGATTACAGATTTCGTGAGCCTTCTCCTATGGTTCTTTTTCTACCACCCTCCTCGCTTCTCGGCTCTGCATCGGAATCGAACAATCTGGGATGAAGTCAGGGACCTTGACGTGGGAGGAGTCATTCTATACACCGGCGGCATCGTGCTTTTCACCCTAGGGATATCTTGGGGCGGGACGATATACCCATGGAAATCAGCTCACGTTATTTCCTGCATTGTCGTGGGATTTTTGGTATCTGTTGCCTTTGTCCTTTTTGGTAAGTTCCTGTCCTCGGTCATCATCGTGGGCGTGTCCTAAAACTTGCCGCAGAGATATATATGCCACTCAACCGTCCCCTCATGCCGATGCACCTATGGCTGAACCGGGATTATTCCTCAATCACGATCCTTACCACTGTTGGGGGCATGGTATACTTCTCTATCAATGGTGCGTATGGTCAGGCTCCCAAAACTGCACCCCTGGCTTACCATCTCTAGTGATCTACCCTGTCATGGTAGCGGCCCTCTTTACCACAGACGTTGTCCTTGGAGGTCTCTATACTTGTGCTATCGCCGCAAGCACTGCCCTTGGGCAAGCCACGGGATCCGCCATTGCGGTGCCAGGCGGACACGCCAGAGAAAAGCTTATCTTCAGTGCGATGGCTATGACCGGCTTCATTGGTGGGATGGCCGGTGTAGGTCAAAGCAAGGTGATTTCCACCGTCTTGGTAGCTCTAGGTTCGCTCGCTGTGGGCTTGGTTGAAGGCCTGGCTATTGGCATCGTCACGGTGGTGATCGACCAGAAAGAGCTGGGGGTTGGAGGCGGCGTGTTCGGAAGCGTGAGAACCCTTGGTGGTGTTCTTGCCAGTATGTTGAAGTTCTTTCCCGTCTGCAATTCGAGGCTAACCCCTTCACAGCCGCCATATTCTCCTCCATCCTCACCAACAAGTTGGCCGACTATACCAAAGATATGGTGGTTCCGGCGGTGTTACAAGCAGGACTGCCGACAACGTCTCTGACTCAATTCCTTACTGCACTCGCGTCTGGCAGCGCTTCGGCAATCAGTGCTGTGCCAGGAGTGACACCATCAATCATTGCCTCCGCGGTGAGCGCCAACAAAGCGGCATACGCAAAGGCTTTCCAGATGGTATTCTATTCGAGTATTCCGTTTGGTGTCTTGGCTATCGTGGCTGCTTGCTTCGGGCCTAAGATCGAAGATAGGCTCACCCATGATGTTATCCGTCGGCTTGAAGGCGCGCACCTCACGGACAACACTACCACCGAGGAAAGTGTCGAAACCCCCAAGCCATAAAGAAAAGAGATCAAAAGGCCTACTGCTTGGGATATGGATTGCGTGGATGTTGGAAGTCTCTATACGTGACTATATGCAGCTTGCTGATCCGCTACTAGCTTAGCCACCCGCCTTTGTGGGTGCGAGGTTGACTTGACGTATGTTGCTCTACTTGGCCCTTCTATGAACACTCGGGTAGCAAACACTCTTGTACCATCAACTTATAGTATCATTGCTGGTTAGAAACTATTTATCTAGCAGCAACAATCCCTGCTTCTAAAGCACGCACTGACATTAAGAGTAGAAAAAGTAACCTTGGTAGCTGTACAGAACGCAACGCAACATGTAATCCAAGTTGCCTTGACCAATCATGTCTTTCTCCGAAGGCGAACGTCTGACTGGTGGGAAAATGTATGACGGCCATTGATATCTATATAGCAAAGGCAAGCTGTCTTTGCGCGTTTCGACCTCCTCATATATGATTTATGGCTCTTTATTCAATTGATTGTCAAATGGATGGATATGGATAGCCACAATTAGCCATTGTTTGTCGTTCGTCTTCCGCAAGGTATACGTTGCGGTAAACTGTTCGCATAGAGTGCCATCTTGCCTCAGTCTCTTACAGGGACAGCTAACGAGCACCAAACCCGCTTCATCCAACACAATAATCTTCTTGGGCGCAGCCCATTCAGAGTGGCTGAAACCGTCCTTCTTCAAGCGTTCGACGGTGCTGATCAAGGAATCCTCGGCCGCTTTGTGATCACGTATCAACGACACACCAGCTAGTGAGATGGATACAAATGGTTCATCGTAATATTCTGCGACTCCCCCCAAATTTCCTCCGTTGAAGGTGCTGAGGTAGTTGTCCAGTTGCTGCGCGGCTTCCTCCGCGATCGACTCCGACGAGGACATTTTTCTGTGTTTTGATGTTGCGATGATGACCTGTGAAAATTCACTCTGCGGCTTCAAATGTTGGACAAGGGTTCACCGTTGAAATAGACTTCCCCTCGGAGTTGGCTTGCCAATTTGTTACTGCAGCCGCGGCACCAGCGGGAGAACATCACTGTAGGATTCATACTTCCCAAGGCCCTCGGGAAACGATGTGTGGGGTTGTTCAATGCTCAGGGAATCGACTCCAACCAAACAAGTGATGGCAATGTAGATCTCCATGGACATCCACACGACTGCCAGTGAAGTGTTTCAACACTTTGACTATTTCCACTCTGATTCGATTTTCTTCTCGTGTCCCGGAAGAATTTTTTTTTAAGAAAAAAGCGTTCCGTTATCATGTGCATCACTCCCCGCGTGGTTTGGGAAATATTTCAGCTTGACTCCCGGCTAAGCTGAGCCGATTGGAGGTTTCATTCGGAAAAGTAATAGCCGGCTTGGTCTTGGTTCTGCGGAGTATGCTTGAAGCTCTTTTCGGCTAGCCTGTTCAGTCCTGTGGGGGCCCACGATGCCGGTTTCGCTGCATCTCAAGTGCATTACGATATACGAGTACTTGTATACCTTATTTACTGGGTTTATGTTTCATGCATACATATCTTGAAGATCCCTCAAACCTCATCTAGAGGATAAATACTAATTGAGAATGATTTCTCGGCAGCAAAAGAGTCGAGGTAGCCGCATTGACGGCCGAAGCCTAAACGCAGTACGAAATATTTGAGGGGTAGAAAGCATCCGTAAGGCGACCTGTTGGGTGAATGGGGAAACTACCGAGTAGATGTAGATAATAAAATCGCGATAATATTCACGTGATGGTAGCATGGATTGGCCAATCGGGTGTGTCGGATCTAGCCAGTCGATCAAATCCACGCCTTTTGGAAATTCTTACCCCGTATATACTGTTTCGCTTCTCTCCACAGGATAAATCGTGGTAGACAATGACTTCATAACAGTAACTTATCCTCTGCGGAGAAGGAATTCACGAAATCACATATATGATTCCGGACGATACAAGATTACCCTTGCGAATAGAAAATTCGAGTGATGACTGTTGATCTCAATTCCGACAATTTGCCAAAAGGGATGGATTTCCCAAGCGGGCCAGGTGAACCAAAAAAGGTGGCATGGATATGGGGCAAGGATGACAAGGAAAGAGATGTTGAAGCACTGCACGAGCCACATACCCCTGTAAATGAAGAAATCCTCCGCGCTCTCTCCTTCTCTAACAGGTTAACAAAACTACTTACATTGGAGGTGATGAAGATCGGAGCTCGTTACTAATCTCCAGCCTTCCACAAAGTCCCACGAAACCCGGCCTGACTCCTGACGACTCGGATCCTTCCATGCGTAACGAGAATCATAGCGTCCAGACCTCCAGTCCGCAGGCCTCCTGCCTAACTAGCCCAAGACTATCCAGGATCCAGGATCCCTGACCTATGTCTTTACTCGGTATAATGCGCCCTACTCTCAGCCACGTCCACGTTGGCTTCGATCCAGACTTCAATGAGTCCCGCAGTCTGAATTTATCCCCAGCAGCGGTCACGACCGATATGTTGACACCGCCTCCAAAGACAACTCATTCAGTCTCTACTCCTCGTAACCACGACATCTTATGCCCACGAGATGCGTTTGACGCCGGCGGCTGGTTCACTCCCTAAGGTTTGCTGATGTATTGTTTCATTGCGCTCGTCAGTACCCCAGTCATGTCAAGAGCCTGCTGCGCTCAACAACAACGACAGCATCCTCATCATTTTGCGACGCAATGAGCAATAGTCACTATACCGGCAGCCTAGACACGACAACTAGCATTGTAGCCATCACCTCGGCGCTGTGTCTATACAATGCATTGGAGCTAATCTTGCTCATCTTCACGACTTTTGCTGTTTACCGCGGCCTCTATTTCTGGTCGCTACTAGTAGCAACAACGGGACTGGTTCCCTACACTATCGGGCTCATCCTAGAGTACTTCCAGGTGGCCAGACTCGCGGGCCTAATTATCAACAGTGAGTTCTCCTGGATTTCGCTGTAATGGCCATTCTTTCCCACCTGGCTACCTTGTTCCATAATTTCCACCGTGTCAGAATTTGCTGACAGAGTCGCAGACTATGGATGGTGGACGGCCATCACAGGGCAGAGTGTTGTGCTATACTCTCGCCTGGGAATTGTGCTTGGAAAAGGCAACGACCGGATCCTCAAGTACGTCAAATGGATGATCATCATCGACGGCCTTACCCTCCACACCGCGACAACTGTTGTCGAATTCGGCTCTTACTATGGCTCGCCACCCGCCCAGGCGCCCTTCTCCCGCGCCTACACGTACGTGGAGAAAATCCAGATGACGGTCTTCTGCATTCAAGAGTTCATCATATCGGCCCTCTACCTCTGGAAGACGATGGATATCGTCAAGGCGCAAGGCCAGCCTACGGCCTCGTCGTCGACAAACACATCCGAGCAGAGAAAAAAGAGGCGTGTCCACCGGGTGATGTGGCAGCTATTCATCATCAACGTCGTCATCATCGTCTTGGACATCGCGCTGCTGGTCCTCGAGTACAGGAACCTGCACATCCCCGAGGTCGCGTTCAAGGGGTTCTGCTACTCGGTCAAGCTGAAACTCGAGTTCGCGGTCCTCAGCAAATTAGTGGAAGTGGCCGGCTTCAGGAACACGAGGCCCGCGAGCCTGAGCCACACCTTCGACATCACGTCCAACGACATAACCGACAGCCTCCCGACCACGACCAAGGACAATGCCGACTTGGCCCTCGATCTAGGTAACGGAACTGCGGCGGCAATCTCGAACTCGAAGCTGGGCCGCTTATCCCGGACCGAAAGCGCATCGCCGCCAGAGTGGGCGGACGTGCTCAAGCAGACACAGACACAGACACAGATACCCCCGAGGCACATTGACGACGATGTGGAGATGAATGCTGAGGGTGCGGGCCGGCAACAGAGCTCAACAGCGACATTCGGCGTGCTCGAGCGCGGAGCGAGTTCCATCTCAACCCTCGTCCCTGGAAACGTGTCGGAATACCCCCAGCAGCGGCGCGTCAGGACAGGTTCTGAAATCCTCTATGCGGACGCCATCCGCGAAATAGCGCGACAAGACTGACAATTGAATATGGAGTCACAATGCTTATTCTTTTTCTCTGGGGATTTATGGTGCACTCACTCTATTCGCCGCTCTCCAGAAGACAGAGAGCAGAGCGGAGCATGTGCCCTGTTTCTCCCTCTCTCCCCCTCTCTCACGATCAGGTTTCACGAAACGGAGCGAATCTACTCTGCCTCCCACATTCCTGGCTGCAAAAGAGATTCCCAACGCCACCAATAGACCCGGCTCTGGATCTGTGGATTCATTCGGACTGCCCCCGAGTCCGTTCGAGCTTTGCGGGATATACCAAGCGAGAATAGACTCACTCAGCTTTAGCAATGAAGCATAGGGACCGCGTAACTCCCCATCTGGGGCACGAAACGTCAGAGCCTCAAAGGAGATAGACTACTGCGCATTACGCAGCCGCTCGGCGCAGCCCTTTCGTGACCTCGCGCGATTTCACCGCGCTGTTTACTTCGGAAGAGGGGGGACCATTTCGTCCGTTTCGAAAACCACGCTCGATATAAAGGGGGTTCAGGTTTGGGTCCGGTTTAAAAACGTCATATATAGTGGTCGTGGTCGGTCATCAGTAGTGGCAAGCTGAGAGAGAGACCACTCTAAGTATTTGCCGCTCAAGTCCAAATCGTCCATGTTATACAATATTGGCCCTGTACTTTGAATCCTCTTCTTTGACCCACATCGGATCTAGGGACATCCCAACAGTGTTCTCTGGACACTGACAGTTATATTGGATCTCAGATAGTTACCTAGGGTTCCGCACCCCCAACTCCATCAAGTTGTGACATGTCTTTAACAACGGGAGTGATCCATTCATCCAGTTACATCAGCGCTCCAACTCTGAGCCAGCTCGCTCCCAAAGAGGAAACGATCCCAGTCCAAATTCGCTCCCGGCTCCACGGAGAACTGGAATGTCGCGTCGTCTGCATCAGCACTGCCTGGTAAACCCCAAGCAGAGCTTGGTAAATAGGCAGCAGAGTCAAACTGGTCGGGATATGTCGGTCCAAATCCCTCGTCGGAAACTGGCTCGGACGAGCTCTGAGATTCCATCTGTGGTGGCTCTGTATTCGATTCCGGAACCCTGCATTGTTGCGACGTGTTGACCTTGCCATTGGATTCGCGGCGCAGGAGTCGTGGCGGCCTCAACTCGAGGTGGATTGCCCCAAAGTACGGGAGGACCACGGTCCGGTGCTTCACATCAGCTCCTTGGAGAGAGTCGGCGTCTTCGTACAGAAATGAGCCCAGCTCCCGCAAGACTTTGAGACCCTGTCTACTGATGCTGCCACCCTGTTGGGTCGCGCGATACCGGAAGACTTCCTTGATCTCTTCTATGAGGGCGAGGTCGTCGTTGACATTTCCCATCCCCACGGATCCTAACTGAGACCGAGACTGCGAACAATATGACAAGCGCATCAATAGGCCTACCATGAGGATGCACGCACTGAACAGTCCCTGGAAATCTTCGCAGCTGCAGATGTAGACGGCGAGGGAAGGATCGGAACGGAGCAAGTTGAAGACGCGGAGCATGCTGCGACAGGCTTGCATACAGAGATGTTTGTTCACCTCGTATGGATCTGCTTTACAGTTATTGCCGGCGCATTGGTTGTGTTCAACGAGGTTCGGGTCGACTTTTAGCATAAACGGCAGATGGAGGAAGGACTGGACTTGCCAGAACCACATCTGAGCAATGAGATTTTCGTGCGCCCGAAACGAATCGGAAACCCCAAGGTGTGATTCCACGTCCCACCAGCCCGGAGGCATAGCCGCTGCTACTTCATCCAACGTTGCTTGGATCTCCATTGTGGTCTGGAGTTTGACCGGATCCGGGTCAGAACTCGCGTTGCGGTCGTTCACACGGCCTGCGGCAATGGACACGACACGCTTGAAAGCACGCATTTTGATGTCCACGGACACAGATGCCCCGTCTCGATTGGATGTCTGGCCCTTCAACACGGCCATTGCCAGACGGTCAGTGAATTTGACGTCCTCCGCGTGAGGAAAGCCGAGGGTCATGCTCATGAGTCGATCGAGCTCCATGATGGAGCCGATAAACCGTTGTCTGTTGAAAAGCTGCGTTAGTTGCTGCCCGCACAGCTTCGGCGCAAACTGGCCTGCGTCGGCCGGTATCTTGGGCTCTGCGAATCCGATTTCCTGCGCGATTTCCAAAGCTCTGCGGGTGCTCAACCAGGACTTGCGCAATTGATTGCTTTCGGCGTACATCTTGGCACGTATCATCAGGAGCAACAGGATGCCGGGGTCATGTTTGTGTTTTTGCTGGGCCGTGGGAGAGAGAACGACTGTATCCACAACGAGCGTTATTCGGTCGGCTAGTTCGGAAGTGGATGTAGAGATGTTCAGCTTCTGATCGTCGACGCCAGGGCGCAATTGGTAGAGGGAAAGTGCAATACAAAGGAGTCCTGTGGCCAGCGACACGAGATCGTGCGTGCGAGACAGTTTGGTGAGCACGAAATCCCGGAAGGACAGAGGTTCGTCAGAATGGGTCCTCGTATGAGATGTTGTGGTAGAACCTGGCAATATGTGAGAGAATGAAGAGGCATTAGCCCCTGTTTCCGTGCCAGGCACCCAACTTCCCAAAGTCGAGCTCCCTTGGGCTTGAGTCTGTCGTTGGTCATCCGTCGAAAAGGGGGAGAATTCTTGCAACGCCACCGCCTGGTCTCGCCACGCGATCCACCACTTCACAGAAATATCTAGTACGTCGAGCACGTGTGGTTCGGAGGAGATCGTCGAGAGCAATTTTTCAGCATCCGTGCTGTCGATACACTTGGCGAGATTCGAAAAGCTCATGAATTCAACCTTTTGGGCCAGGATGGAAGAAATACAAGCCGTGTTCTGTGTAAACATCTCGTTGTTGAAGAGCTGTGTAAGCAAGGGACTGAGTGTCTTGCAATGCTCCTCCAAAGCCATTGTGGTCGGGGCACAGACGTCTCCCGTGCCGTTGAAACAGGTTGATTCGTGAGGGTACTGCTGCGATTGGGGGAGTTGTTGGTGAGAGTTGAATATGCGCGAAGCTGCTATTCCGGATGCTATTTCTTGCTCCGCTAGGGTCTGTGGGTGGAACTGCGTAGAGTCATATTGCTGCTCAGGATTATTGGCGGAGTAGCCGTCTCTATTCGCATACCCGAAACCCAGATCGAAGTTCAAGGCATTGACATATGGATTTCCGTCAGCAAGACCCAACTCTGCATCTGGGTTGACTGCAGGATTGAAGTCGTGTCCCCAACCCAGGTATGACGTGGGGTCAAGCTCTGCAGAACCTCCCAGGAACGTCAAGTTGTTGCTCTGAGCGTGATCGGAGGCGTTGGCAAGTACGGCAACCTGCTTCCCTTGCATCTCCTGCTCTCGGGCCAGCCGTGAGACCAAGGGCTCCATCCTGTCTACGTGGATTTTCACACGTGGGTAGTTCTCATCTTCGGGATGACTAGTCAACGATCGAATCTCACGGCGTCTTTTGTAAATCCTCGGCTGACGGTTGCTTGGTTTCAAAGGAGTTGAAACGTCCGTGGCTTCTTGAGCAGATGTGTCCAAGGCAACATAGCCTTGGATCTGGCAGGTGCGGTTGTGCTTTTCGCATTGGATGCATTTTCTCTGCTCTGAGGTACTCATAGTGTGTGTGGCTTGTGAGGGAGAAGAAGATGGTGTTTGAGGGTAGTTGCACTTTATCTTTCGGCGACGACCTTGAAAATGAATTTGGTTAGACTGATTGTTGCTCTTACCATTAGGTTGCAGGAAGCGGGAGAAAGAACGTCTGCACCAAAGCACTACAGAAATACAGCATTTTCAGGACAAACTTTGTGCGTGAACAAAGAAGATTCAACTTGTCCAGGCCAACATCTGAAATGGATAAGTCGAAAGAGGCACATAGCTGAGGCCAAGTCAGGCCACTTTGCCTTCCCCTTCTGCCCAAGGGTTCCGAGCATAGATAGAGGCGGCTCAATGCATGCCTGAGGCAGACCTTTTTTTACAGGCCCAAAATGAAAACAAAATAACGTTGTAAATTCAAACAGAAACTAACAAAGTGGGGGGCATTAGGAGAATACGTACATTCTTGACACGACTTTGTGCCCTTTCTCATCTGCCTCAGGGCGGAGGGACTGTTTGATTCGTCCAGACCATTTCGAACCGTGGTTGATGTCTCCACTTGCATTGTTTTTCTCGTTGGACAGTATATCCTCAGATAGAAGGACGTTCCACAGCTCGAGGGTAGTGGGTATTCAGCAGGGAGGAATGCAGGATCATTCCCGGAAGATATGAGGAGTGTAATTGATGTAACGGAAGATGGGTGATTCCAGAGGCGTTGTGGACAGAGAAAAGCATTCCACCGTTTAATGCTAGCGGGTGGAACGCAATGGAATTGGTGCCTGAGGACGGAGAACAAGAGATATATTGTGCCAAGATTTTGTCCGGGCCGGAACCTTCCCTGACGTCTACATTATTAAGCGGAATGCTTGGCACGTTTGGCCATGGAGGTTCGGTGAGGCTCTACTACTCCCCTTATCGATCCTCATCCATGGGTCCACGCTCACTCTGGCTCCCACTCTCACCATGATCCTCCATTGTCCCACCTGCCCGTCGACTTCGAGTCCGACTTTGACTGCGACTAACATCACCAAAGCGACTCTTGCTCCGACTTTTACTCTTACTCCTCGTCCGTCTCTCATCTCGCCATCTACCCCTTCTCTCCCCCCTTCGGAACGCCTCATTCTTCTTGACTTCATCAACGTCAACATCTGGATGCATCCGTCGTATGTGCTCGTAGAGTTTCTTGCCCTTCGAGAAAGGGACTCGCGTTCGTGGACATGGTGGGACAGGGCAGAGGATCAGCTGCTCTGAGTCGTTGTCTGATTTTCTGTCGGTATCAAAGTCGAGATTGGCGCTGTTCGCGCTGATACTAGCACTGCGCGACCCGGGTGTCTTCCTGACGACCTGTGAACCACCTCTTTGCCCGTGTATGCTTTCCAAATGTCGATGGAGGTGCCATCTTTTCCGAAAGGGAACCTTGTGTCGCGGACAAGATTGATGCGGACAAATTCGATCATCCTTGACCACATCGACTTGAATTCCTGAGCATACATTACCAGTTTCTTGGCAGTTCCTGCACGTTCTTGATCTTCGATGTTCGCCGTTCGCGGGCTGACATTCGGCTTTCGTTGCTTGACATCTTTCGCAGGGTCTGGAGGTGCGGATTGCGAGACCCTCGTCTTCGGTGGATTCTGCTTCCCGTTCTCCGATCTGAGATGGCGCTTGACTTTCAGAATCATAAGCAAGGTGTTCCGTAAAGTGTGATTCACTCCCATCCTTCCCCTCTCCCTCGTAGAAAGTGCGGTACAGCATGTTCCCGTCAAACAGCTTCGCACATCGCCGACTTGCACGTTCCACGACTGAGGGATCCCATCCCGTCAGGCTGGCCATGCCCATCACATCGCTCCAGTCGCGTAAGCCGAGATTCTGTACCCTTCGGGACCGTGCACCAGAAGCAGCAGAGGTGATGGACGTACTCGATACGTCGGTAAACACGGACAACGAACGTGCCCTCTGCTTTGCCGCAGGACGTGAACCGCTTCTTCCCCGGGTGAAGTCACCTGTGTCGTCTTCGGGACTATGAGAATATTTTCCCCTGCGTTTGCTTTGTGGCTTGACTGCGTATGCGTACCTAGTTTTATGAAGACCAAGCAGCAAATCATCGACTTTGCTCAGGATATGTCGCGCGCTGGGCAGAAAGTATCCACGCGCCTTTTCGTCGTCCGCTAGAGGAACGGGGCGTCGCTCCATCTCCACCGAGTCACTATCGCTTTCCTCTTGGGCGGGAACGGACGCCTGCTCTGCATCGTCATCGTAGAACGAAAATGGTTGGGAGTAGAACACCGGCTCTTCTGCGGCTTCTGGCGAGAGCGGGCTCTCTGCCTCTTCCACTGCCTCTTGATCCTCGGGCACGTCCATTTCAGCATCTCCGTGGTCAATTTTCATATCCCTCTGTGATGCGCCGGTTGGGGAGGGGTCTTCCCAGCGCCTCTCGTTCCATCGTTCTCGAGCAATCCTCGTAGCGGTCGCAATCAGCCATTCTTCAAGGTCGGCACTAGGCCGGAAGTCGACTGCCATACGGTGTACGCCGTCTCCCTCCATTCGGGGGAGCAATTCTTCCCGAGGAACCTGATCGGGAGGCATAGGCCAGGCTGTCCAGGATTTGGCCAGTCCATTTCTCCCTCCACTGCGTCGTGCCTGATTAGCCTCGTCCTCGTCGTCCCTTGAAGTCGTGGAGGTGACCGACGACGCTCTCTCCTTGCCCTTCTTGCTGCCCTTTGCTTCCCTCCCTTCCCTTTCTTGCTGCAGCTTGCGCTTCACCCCGAAAGCGTCGAAGAGGTGGATGCTGAGGTCCTGGCTGCGTACACGGTCCAGACTCAGAGCAACTGTCCTTTCCGCCTTCGTCCAAGAGTTCCACGTGGACGCGGGGCCGAAGTAGCGGTTCGGCCGGGTAAAATATGTCTTGCCATCTTCCCCCTGTGCAAATTCGTCGTCTGCTGTCACATGCGGAACGATCCGGGGGGCTACCGGACCACCAGACTGCGATGTGTTGATGTCCGGCGCGCCAGCCGCTGTAGGTCGAGGAGGGGATGATGGAAAGACGGGGTCAGGCACTGGCACTTTATTCTCGGCCTCTGTATAACTGGCATCTGATTCCATTCTGACGCATTCACAGAGCAACTCATTGCCAAAGTCCAAAGGCGACGTTGTTTCAGAAGTCGTTGTCCGGCACGAAAGATGACTTCACTTGGAAATCTCGACAGGGCGAGCGGCAGAAGTTTGAAGGCAACAAGAAAAAGCTTGACCCCCTGTGATCTTCTTTTTCACACGAGCCAAACCGTAACTCTACAAAGACATCGTCGTTCTTTTGATCCGCTGGCTAGTGTTGCCGAGAAATCTACGTCAAGGATCAAGAATGGAGCGTGTATCATTGTCACTTAACGACTCGACACATCGAAAAGACCGACTTTCACGGTGTCAAATTTCGCACAAAAGAATTGGCAGACCACCCTACACCGTCGTCTGTATCCCAAAATATCCTTTTTTTGGTCTTTTACCTGATCTAATCACAGCCTGCCTAATGTAGAGCCCGTTTTATCTTCCCTGAACGCCATGCCAGGGTATCTCAAATCTAAGCACCATGTCATATGTCTACCAATTTCCCATCTTAATCCCGCAAGAACATCTTATACGTGGCATTGTCCGTACACTCCTTGAAAGGATATCCAATATCCTTCAAAAAATCCTCGAGTTGATCCCTCTCATGCTCTGGACACTGAATGCCTGCAAGGATCCTGCCCACATCACCACCATAGTTTCGATAATGGAAGAGCGTAATACTCTGGCCAGGTCGCAACGTCCTCAAGAACTTGAACAGAGCCCCCGGTCGCTCTGGGAATTCAAACATATACACTCGCTCGTCTTTGACGCCAGATCGCCCCCCGACAAGGTATCGCAGGTGTGTCTTTGCAAGTTCATCCTCAGAAAGATCTTTGGCTGTCATTCTCGCAGCTGCAAGCCGTGAGAAGAGTGAGTCGAGTTCCCGTGTCCTTGCGCCGGCTGAGGAGACTGTGATGCCCATCATCACATGTGCTTGGTCGGTGTATGAATACCTGTATCCAAATTCGGTAACGGCTTGCGGGAGGACGGCCTCGATGAGCTGCACAAATGAGCCCGGGCGTTCTGGAATACTAACAGACAGGAGAGCCTCTTTTTGTTCACCCAAGGTCGCACGTTCCGCGACAAATCTCAGTCGATCAAAGTTCATGTTGGCGCCGCTGGCAACCGCAACCAATTCGCGGCTGGTATCTGTGTCCGGATTCTGTGCGACCCATTTCTTCAAACCTGCTAGTGACAAGGCACCCGCTGGCTCTAGGACTGATCTTGTGTCTTCAAAGACATCCTTGATAGCAGCACAAATCTCGTCAGTGCTAACCTCGATAACCTCGTCCACCACTTCTTGACAAAGTCTGAACGTCTCTTCCCCCACTGTCTTCACAGCGGCACCGTCGGCGAAGAGGCCGACTTCTTTAAGCAGCACTCGCCTCCCCAGCTTGAGAGACTCGACCAGGGCATTGGCGTCGGAAGCCTCGACGCCAATAATCTTGACATGGGGAGCTATTCTTTTCACATACACCCCGATGCCAGCTATTAAGCCGCCACCCCCGACGCAACAGAAGATGGCCTTGAGCTTTTGCAAAGACGTCTGCCTTAACAACTCCATACCTATCGTCCCTTGCCCTGCAATGACATATGGATCATCGAATGGTGGAATATTGGTCAACCCGTACTGTTTCTCCAAGGCATGACAGTGTTCTTTGGCTGAGTCAAAGTCGGGTCCATGTAGCACAACATTTCCCCCCATGCGACTGACGTTCATATGTTTGATGGCCGGGGTCCCCTGTGGCATCACAATGGTTGCAGGGATCTTCAGGTGTCTCGCAGAGTAAGCCACACCTTGCGCATGGTTACCTGCAGAGCAAGCAATGACGCCTTTCCATGAGATCTTGGACGGAAGATGAGCCATTTTGTTATATGCGCCTCGCAACTTGAAGGAGAAGACGGGTAGTAGGTCTTCTCTTTTCAGGAGGACTTTGCATTCGAGACGGTTGGAGAGATTGATGGCATGGCTGAGAGGGCTTTCACTGACAACGTCGTAGACCCGAGACGTGAGGATCAACCGCAAGTAGTCTGGATAGCCTGAGGGTAGGAGGAAGTCTCGAGGTACGTCGTAGGTAGGAAGGTCAGCCCTTTCGGAAGGAGGTGTGGGCATGGCGGTGTACTCGGTCAGCGAGAGACTCGATCGCATGGGCGTCGAGGGAGTTGTCGTGCCGTTGACATGAGGTTCGGCGGCGTCCATGGTGACGTCCAGCGATGCTAATGACACTCAGGTACTTGTGGACAGGGTAATTTCGGTCAAAAGGTTGTGTTGTAGGTTGCTGTCTGTGGAACAGTCACACCGTTTAACAAAGTGTGTGGGATTTTCCTGTTGACTCAAAAAATTATCGGAGCTCATCCACCCCGCATTCCGCCTGTCTCATGAGGGTTAGAGGACCGCACAAGCTCTCGATAGCTCCAACATCCCCATAGAGCAGGCACCCTTTTGCTTGTTACCTCTCTCTAACCTTCGAACAGCTCAATTGGTACGGTAGGCCAAGCCAGGATTAGTCGAATTGCAGCAAAATCTAGTCCCCTCCAACTCAACGGAAAGAGCTGTGCCGCCTACCTGGACGTCCCTAATTCGAGCCCGCACGCGAGCATATTTCCGCGCTCTTTGCTAGCAGATCGACGTACGTCACGACTTTCACCTTTGGGTTTCTTTCGACTTGTCCTGCGCAACACAGCAATCGACTTCCAACCATCTACTCAAAGCTCATACTGTCTTGTGGTGGAACAGCCCGTCAGCGAAGACGGCAACACAGCCATTAGTGAACGCAGACTCCGAGGCAAATACTCACAATAATGTCCGACGATCCTTCCACGTCCGCTGGGCCATCGCCCCTTACCGCCACCGCCATCCCATCCAGCTTTGATTCATCGCCTGAATTCTTCGAAGAATCCCGCTTCCAAAAGCTATGGCGTAAATTACGTCAAGAACCGCTGATTCCTCTGGGCTGCGCTGCGACATGCTACGCATTGTACATGGCGACCAAGTCCATCCGCGCAGGTGACCATCATCAAACAAATCGCATGTTCCGCGCGAGAATCTACGCCCAGGGCTTCACGCTACTAGCTTTGGTGGCGGGCAGTATCTTCTACAAGGATG
>WJFF01000042.1:72403-100765 GCA_011800825.1 Fonsecaea pugnacius | reverse complement strand
TGCCGTATGCGCTGGCATCCAGGAACAAATCCTGCCGTCTCCATGGGCCGTGTACATCTCGACGCCTTCCCCCATGGTGGCATTGACCCGCCAGACCATGGCATTGATTCTTCCTCCGCTGGTCAACCTTGCGACGTTACCCACGCCGCCGCCGCCTGGGGCGCCTCTTCTGCCACCACCCTTCTTCGCTGTCGCGCGCTGCGCATCCGAGACCCTGATGCCTTCTGTCTTCAGAATCCTGACCAAGTTGCCCTCTCTCAAGTGGTGCTGAAACACCATGCCCCTTCCGTCGTCGTTGGGCCACCATAGCATCTCCTTCCCAACACCGTGACAGCCCCGCGGAGAGATCAACGGTCTCAACTCGCCTTGCCTCTCGTTCCTGATCCTCGGTCCATAGTGGACCAGATCGTTGCGACCTGAAGCGGCGTCCCAGACGCGAATGCGTTGATCGTG
Organism: Fonsecaea pugnacius; assembly: GCA_011800825.1. Lineage (NCBI taxonomy): Eukaryota > Fungi > Ascomycota > Eurotiomycetes > Chaetothyriales > Herpotrichiellaceae > Fonsecaea > Fonsecaea pugnacius. Next base: position 100,312 of record WJFF01000042.1, on the reverse strand, counting down.
GCCCGTGGTGATGATCTTGTCCCCCATCGGAGACCACTGCACGCTGGTGACTGGACCGTTGTGCGCAAGGGCGTTGAAATCTAATAATTCACGACGGGCTCCTGCTCCGGTGGTGGCCGACGCGCCGATGACGCCGATCGCGTCATCGAGGTCCAAGGAAGCAAACACGGCATTCGCTCGGCGGATGTCATAGAAGAGGACGCGGCCATCGGTGGAGCCGGACGCGAGGATGTACGATTGCTTTGGGGACCAGGATACGCTGTAGACGGCGCCGTTGGGGCCTGCCAGAGAGTGCGTGGAGAGCCCTGAGCGCAGATCGAGAAGGCGGATGGCTGGGTGGGCTGTTCCGACGGCGATCAAGGGCGACGAATCCGGAAGCGGGGAGAGGCTGTGGGTGTAGGGAAGAAAGTCTAGAGAGAATGTGTGGACAGGAGTCAGGGCAGAAGGGGTCATTGACGTGACTTTCAGGGTCTTGTCATAAGAGGTTGTGAGGAGGGTGGAAGGAGTCGGGTCGAAGGGATAAATTGAGATCGAGGTGAGCGCATGAGTATGTGAGTCGGGAGTGCTCTTTGACAGCGTTGCTCTAGGAATGTATTTCTGCAGTGCACTCCGTGACGCTGACGGCGGTGACAAGCCTTCATGCTCTTCGAGATCCCATAAGCGGATGGAAGAGTCCGCTCCTCCTGAAAAGAGATAGCGACCCTCATTCTCGTCGATGGCGAGGCAATTCACACCGGCTTGATGCGCAATATAGGCTGGCAACCCTCCTCCGCTTGTTGAACTGGCTTCATCCTGCTGAGATTCTGATTCTGTTCTCGCCCACGCGAAAGCGACGTTTTTCTGATGGCTCAGGCTATGGATCAGGCTCTCGATATGATTTCGCCTGAAGGACGCCGACGAGACCGTGCCCAGGCACTGGTCCAAGCGGAGTTGATTCATGCATCAGCAAGACTCGAGCAGCCCTCTTACCGTGCGACAGCTATACTCTTGAGGCGATGTATAATTTTGCCGGATGGATGAAGTTGCTTGAGTCATTTAAAGGTGATGACGAAGAGGGAGGATGTTGTTGGGTGCAGGATGGCTGAGGAAGAGTTGAGGCTGCAGAGATGCCAGAAAGGGTCGACATTTGGTCTGACAGGTATTTCCCCGCTTTTGCCTAATGTCTGGTGCTGCCACCTCGTTTGTCTGACGTAGTTGCTGCCATCCAGATGTCCTCTCAGTTAACTGCACCTGGTGGATCGGTCATTCTTTCGGATATCATCGCAGGTCTTTGTCAAGACATTACGGCAGATCTTCACCGCCGGTCGAAGCCTCTACTCACCTGTGGTTATGTTCGAGTTCAGTACGGCTTACACCCTCCCGTGCCAGCCTGTGGTGTTGTCGTTGGTGCGTGGAGAACAATTTGCACTTCGCGTTGAGCACGGTTCACCGTATCAACTAGACCCCAAACGGTAGTCTGCAATTCTTTCCGAGAGAGCCACGCGGGTCAAACCTTTTCTTCGTCCCACGGCAGAAAAATGTTGCTCGAAAATGGTGTTTGAACTACATATCTGGGGCCCAGCATTTGAGCTTCCTTCTATCGATGCCCAATGCCTGGCTACAATTTGTTACCTCCGTCAATGCCTGCAACCTGACCGCTGGGTCCTGATTCCCTCGAGCGATGCACGCGTCAGTCCTCTTGGAGAACTCCCTGCATTGCGTGATGGCGAGACCTGGGTCGCTGGGTTCGCCAACATTATCGACTACCTCCGAAATATCTCCAACGGCGAACAAGACCTAAACAAAGACCTCAGCGCCCAGCAACAAGCAGACTGCGTGGCATTTTCCGCCTTGATCACTTCACGTGGCCAACCTCTTCTCGATCTCAGCCTGTACGTCAGCAGTGACAACTACCTTAACCACACAAGACAAGCTCTCAGCGATATCTTGACATGGCCGAACAGCTGGACTTTGCCACACCAGTGGCGCGCACAAGCGAAGAAGAGATCGGAACATTTAGGTTTGAGCAGCTTGGACGTGGACAGTGCGCAAGAGGAGGAGGATCAAAAGGCCAACGCAGGGCTAACTGCGCATATACCAAAGTCTCTCAGAAAACCCAGGCAAACGGTTACAGGACTACTAGGCCGGCACCAGCAAAAGAACAAGTTCCGACTCGACGCTGTCACAGAAGATTTCTTCGAGCCTCTAAATGAAATGCTGGGGAAGAAGAGCTGGCTAGTGGGCGAACAGGTTACCAGCGCTGACTGCCTGGCCATCGGTTATCTGGCACTGATGCAGACACCGACATTGGAGCATGGATGGCTGCGAGAATCTCTACAGACAAAACATAATAACCTAAACCAATGGGTGAAGAGTCGGGTTGCGGAAGTGTTTGGTCCGCCAGTCGATGTCACTTTGGTTCTGGGACGGAAACCAGGTGATACTGCTCAGTTGTCATTACCCTGGCGAATCCCCGCTTCCAAGAGCTTCCCACAAGTCTTGCAGGCGGCGGTTGAGGGGTGTATTAGTTCTATCCCTGTGATAGGATCTTTGCATGGAGTTTCGGAGATCGGTGACACGCATGGAACAGGACGCGAACGATACCGCGAGAAACAACTGCTATTGGCGAGGCTCCAGCAACAGCGAGACATGTATCTGGGGTTGGTCGCGTCAACGATGACGATGATGGGACTGGCAGCGTGGTTGGTGTATAAAGGTCTGCTGCCGGTGCCTCGATGGGGACGCTCCGCGCATCAAAAACGTGGGTTCGGCGAAGCGGGTGTCCTTCTTGGATTGTGATGCGGTCAAACTGGTTGACGATAATATCTTTCCACAATCAATGTATGAGTATAGCACAGACCGAACAACTGTCTAAGTCCGGATCGGTCATAACTCACATCCCAGGACACTTCCTCTTTTGGAGCTAAATATTACCGGAAAGGGGATAGTGTAATCTGAGAGAAATTGAGGACCTTAAGATGGCTGGGTGCCAAGAGGTCAGCCTTGTCTAATCAGTCGACGATGATTGGTCCATCACGATGACCAGGATGAAGATTGGGCAGGTGCTGACTGGCGATGACGGGTACCTGCTGATTTCATGCTTCAAAATGCGACATTGACCCAATCAAAGATAACGTGGGGGTCGCTCGACGCCGAGCTCATCCAATAACGATTCAACTGCCTTCATCGTTCCCTCACCTTAAGGTCCTCACTTTTTCATTTCCCCCCATTGTGCCACTCTTGCACTGTCTGCTTCACTGGAGTCGGCTTTGTCACGGTCGTTGCATCCTAACGGCGTCTGCCTCCCCTCCCTCTCTCCCTCTCCTTACCAGAGGAGCAGGGGTGGAAGAACCTGTCCTTTGTCTCATCACGCCTCCAAAGAAACAGAAAGAGGTGCTCTCGCTGGTGCTCTGTCCTGAAGCTCGTGCATTTCATCTTATCATCCCTGTCGTCGTTCTAATGCTCCTAATTTTTCACTCACGGGGGATCAGCATCTGGTGGGATCCGTCAACTCTAACCGTATCTCCCAAAAGATCATTCGAGTTTTCTCCAAGCTCGGGATCTCGCCTGGTAAGGTCTTCAGCTTCTCAGCTGGCGCATAACCACGAGTCGCTCACGTATACAAGATCTAGCTTGTTCCAGCCACACCTCACATACCTTGTGCGGTTGCCCGCAGCTTCAGTCCGCCACGCCGCAGGGCCACAACCTGCTGATAGCCGCTTCCGCTCGCTCTTCCGCCGAAATGTCCAACTTTGAGTCCCTCATCGATCTGATTGTTCGGCAAGATGAATCCGAAGCCGCCCCGGCTTGTGAGACAGGCAATGAGTACGATGGTCGTATCGGCTTACGGGTAGCCGCGCTCTTCATCATATGGGTCACTTCGTCGATAGGCGCGGCATTCCCCATCTTTGCAAACAGGCACAAAGGGCTGAAAGTGCCCGGCTGGGTATTTTTCATTTGCAAGTACTTTGGGTCTGGAGTCATTATCGCAACCGCCTTCATCCACCTACTAGCTCCTGCCAACGAGGCATTGACCGATCCATGTCTGACTGGGCCCATAACGGAATATTCATGGGTCGAAGGTATCGTGTTGATGACTGTATTCGTACTCTTCTTTGTTGAATTGATGGTTATGAGATATGGCAATTTTGGTGGACATGGTCATGACCACGGCGACGATGGACATACCCACAACGAAACCCACACACCTCCCTTCGACCTTGACAGGTCCACCACCAACACAGAAATGACTAGCGCTGCCGGTTCGTCGCCGTACAAGGATAATCCCGTCTCCGTGAGCATGCCTCTATCTACTCGTGTATCTCGGGCTCAAAGTACGCATGTGCCTGGGGAAGATCACTTGGGACATGCCCGCGAACACAGCGAAATTGAGGAAGCGGCCAACCCGTTCAGTCTCGAAGATTATAAAGCACAAATGACGGCAATTTTCATCCTCGAATTCGGCATCATCTTTCACAGCGTCTTCATCGGACTCACACTGGCCGTGGCCGGCAGCGAGTTCAACACTCTGTTTATCGTCATCATTTTCCACCAGACCTTTGAGGGCCTGGGTCTGGGATCCCGGCTGGCGGTAACGCCGTGGCCCAAGGGCCGACAATGGACCCCATACATCTTGGCCCTGGCTTATGGCCTGAGCACTCCTCTGGCCATTGCCATCGGTCTGGGCGTGAGGAAGAGTTATCCTCCCAACTCACAGACGACTCTCATCGTGAACGGCATCTTTGACTCGGTATCTGCTGGCATTCTGATTTACACTGGCCTGGTGGAGTTGATGGCTCACGAGTTCATGTTCAGCAGTTCGATGCGAAAAGCGAGCATTCAAACGGTGATGGCGGCGTTTGTCACCATGTGTCTCGGTGCCGGATTGATGGCATTGCTTGGCAAATGGGCTTAGTGAGCTGTCGATATGAAATTTTCTTGAAGAGTGCGGCATTTGTAAATGGTGGGATGCCGGGCTCATGTATACGTCAACCTTGACCGGACATGGACCAGGTTCAGGGATGAAAACAAATCAATGATACCCTCAGAGAATCTAGCCATAGAGCTAGAGTTAGTTGCGCGACCAGAATAGATATGTGCCATCCATTCCAAGTGATGCGAAAAAGCTTCTTCATGTTTTCTAAAGTACTGGGATTAGAGTGACTGAATGTTAGGAAGGCCCAGGGGTAGATAGGTAGAGAGGTGGTAATAAACAATGAGATATATCATATATCGTATACTTCCTCTCCTAGCAATCACGTACCGCTACGTGACTTAGCCTTGTTTCTCGTCTTGTTTAGCTGTCGTACCTAGTAGACCTTCCCCCAGGCGCCCTGCCCTTAGGTCTTGTGAAAGGTTGCTTTCTAACACCTGGTTGGGCATCTTCTCTTTTTTTTTCCTGGCTCCCTTCGTAGGATGGTTGGCTGCTGACCTGGTCGTGCCTAGCGAAACTGCCAACCGGCAGCCTCGGAGTTCTTGATGCGTCATGTTTATATCAGAGAGGTTTTGGCCGTTTTGACAACTAGTTAACCGCCTCCGCCAAACAGGCCTTAATACCAACGAACTCAAATCCCTCGCAATAAGCCATAGATACCTAGCCACAGAGCTCAAGAGACTCAAATGTCTTTATTTGTGACCTCATATTCTCTTCTGATGACTTCTGCGTGCTTGTCGGAGCGTGGGGTGATAGAGCATTCGAATTTCTGCGGCACCGACAACCATCCTGGAACACAGAGTGTCTCCGGTTCAATAGTCTTACCGTCGACCGTCTTTTTTAGATATCTTGAATGACCAGAGAATTCGCGCAATGTTGATGAAGATGGAACGCTCCGCCACATGTATACCTGGGCAGACGCGCCTGCCCGCTCCATAGGCGAAGTGGTCTCTTTCCGAAGGGTTGGCGACGTTCAGATAAGTCGCTGCAGGCAATGGATGATTAAGATACCGCTCCGGGCGGAAATCATCTGGACTCTTCCATACATCTGGGTTGAAGTGGATGGCCCTACACAAAAGAGAATTAGTGTCCTCATTTGGAACCATATTCGGCACAGCAAGACACTTACCACCAATTCAACATAACCACTGCGCCTTTGGGTATAAACATGCCTTCATACCAGTCGTCCTCGACGACAGCGTGGTGCATTCCGTACTGGTTAGGAGGACGCCACCGGAGGCCTTGTTTGACCAGGGCCTTGATGTAGGGAAGATTTTCTTGATCATCAAATGTTGGTAGCCGGTCGGGGCCAACCACCCGATCCAGCTCTTCTTGTGCAGTTTTACTCGCCTCGGGGAACAGGTCCAAAGCAAGAAGAAGGCTGTTCAATGCTGCGGAAGTTGTCTCGGCTCCAGCCTCGATCAGGTGCCCAGTGTGGAAGGCAGCTTCGAGCTCATTCATGTTTAACTTTGTTGGGTTGCTTTCGACGAAGTCTTTGCCGAAGCACGGCTTTATCTTCCTAGATGCGACCTTCTTGTTCAAATCCCTCTAGAGCTCTAGATAGATACCCAAGTCATGCTCACAAATTTTCTTCGCGTAAGTCTTCCAGTTATTCGTCATCCACTGCGGCAAAATCTTGAGGGCCGGGAAGGTGTCAATCAGATGGACTCCAGGACTTGAGTTATCGGACAGATTGACCAGGGCGCTGAAGATTTTCAGAATCAATGGATCTGACCAATCCTGGATGCGCTCGCCATATATGATTCGACAAATCAAGCTCGCTGAATAGCGCCGATTGTAATCGAAAACCGGTCGGGGTCATTGAGCAGTTCGAACATCAACTGTTTGGATTCGACGTCTTGGACCGGCTGATATTGCTTGGTTGCGTTGATGTTCATAAGATCGTGGCTGACCTTACGCACAGTGCGGTGCCGTGGGCCATAGGGCATGAATACTTGCCGACAACCCGCACTCGCTGTGTCTTGGGCTAAAGGCATGGGCGGTCGGGAGGAATATATGTTTGATTTCTTATCCATGAGGTCTTTGACGGCTTTGGGTGATGATAGCCAAATATAATCCGTCTCGCCAATCCTAGTGTAGAACACATCCCCGTATTTTCTCGGACTGGCCCCATCTCGGTCATGGAAAGCACACAGAAGTCCACCCTCAGGTCCGAGTGTCTGTAGGCGCCGAGACTCTATTCAAGCCGAGGTGGGCATACAACTTCGTTTAAAGGGGGGAGCGTCTGTCGTGGTAAACTGTCAGTGGCTTCTGCGTTATACTCTTCTGATGGCATGGCATGGTCGAATAATGACGCGGTAAGAGCCCTTCCCGAATGGGTGGAGTGACTGCTTCTTATCATGAACTAGAGCGATCATTTCTCTGTGGGGACGACGGTCTGTTCCTACTGGGTCCCCGGTCCTTCCGAGGCACCCCGCTACTAGCTCCCCACGGGGCTTGGGCCACCAGGCTCAGAGTCTGCACGACTCGATATGACTATCAAGACGTCAAGGTCAGGAACATTCCTCCGAGTATCTCGGACTACCTTGAGACATGTATCTCTCGAGCAGCGCGGTGAGGAGCTACGTATCATGCAGTCATACAATCATATCACCTCTACCAATAGTACCATTCTTCGACTAGTAAATAGCATAGTTAAGTAGAATATGATACCAGACTTCCCTATCAACTGAGGATCCTGTGCCACTTGTCACGTTGTGCTCTATCCTTGATCGTTACGTTGGCCATTACTTTTTCAGTTTTTACCTTTTCGACTTGTAAATATACCCACAGGTGCTGGCATCCAACTATCCACCGCGAAGAAGCTTTGTATCATTGCATGACAGAGACACGCTGTCGCCCTAACCCTGACTACAGGTCATCTACTATCTGGCCCATTTGACGCGGTAGGAAAACCTTCAAGGCACGATCCTTGGTTGAGTGTGAAACATAATGACCATCAACATCTAGATTTTCGGGTTCTTGAATGGCCAAGTCCAAGTGACACCAGATGCAGAGCCCTTTGAGATGTGCCCATTTTCTTACTTCTCCTGGTTGACTCTTTCACCGACCGTCTGATCGTTGCTGTTAACCTTGGTTGTGGGTATGCCGTGTGTTGATCTTCTTCTGCTACAAATTTCGGTCCAGCACGTTGTTGATGAGGTAAAATAGACAGCGAGAAGCTTTTCCCGTTCTCAGTTTGTGGGTTTACAGAGTGACGGTCCCGACGGACCGGAGAAACAAACCATTTTCCTAAGCTAGAAGTTATTTGACGTTCTACCGTGATTTTGACGTAGTGGTAATGCGTACCTACTTACATAGGTAGGTGGCAAATCCGCTGGTTATCACGTGTAACCGCTTATTGTATCATTTTCTGTAGTTCTCCATGACCTTTGCTGCCATTTCGTGCTATCTTCTGCTGCCGCCCAAGGACCCTGGTCAGGTATCTTCAAGCAAATGACTGCAATTGCCATGGAATACTAATCTTAGCTGTTACGAATATCAGTTACTAGCAATACGGTAATGACAAGCGTGTCCAGGACGCCACCGGTAGAGCCCGCAAAGGCATTCGCGGTTCGCAACGTAGCTGACAACCTCTAATCTCCAACCAGCCTTCTCAGCATCTGATGGCCTAACCATTGAACATCTTTCTTGTCTCGTGGTCCGAGCCTTTCCACTTCGTATCTTTCACGATGGTTGGCCCTGAAGGGAAGGCGACCAGAGCTCTGATGATCCCTTGTTCTGTTACGACCACAAATCGACTACAGCTCTTCCCACGATGCTTCCCTCTTTCAAAAGCTGTATTGCATGGGGAAGCTGATCCAGTGGAAACCGGGTGACGACAGGAGTAACAAGACCTTGCCCACATAGGTCCAGCACCTCTGCAGTTTCGCCAAGTGTTCCAACCATAGCCGCCTTAATGGTTATGCTCTTAACTATCAAGTCATTCGGATCGCCACCAATGTTGGCTTTGCTGGTCGGAGGCATGGCGACGCAGACGACAGTTCCTCCAATACGTAGATATTTCGGTGCTGAAGCGTAGCTGGACGGGTGAGCAGAAGCTACGATAACCGCATGAGCTCCTCCGCCCGTGAGTTCCATCGTTCGCTCAACCGGATCTGTGTTGGAAGCAACATCGATGAACTCGACAGCGCCCAGGGACATGCACAGATCTTTTTTGGCAGCTCCTGAATCAACGGCGATAACGCGCGCACCCATCGCCCTGGCGATTTGAACTGCAAAATGGCCTAATCCTCCCCCAGCGCCTAAGATGACGGCCCACTCTCCTGCGCGGACGCCGCTCTTCCGCAACGCAGCATACGAGGTTGTGCCTGAGCACATGATTGGAGCCGCATGAAAAAGTTCTACGTTGCTGGGAATCCGGGTTGCATAGATGGCTGGGACTGCAATGTATTGTTGGTATGTCCCCTCCATCGTGATGCCCGTAAAGCGTGCATCCAGGCAATGCTGCTCGCGGCCTTTGATGCAGCTCTCACAGGTGTGGCACACCCACGAGATTGGCTTGACGCCGACCTTGTCTCCGATCTTCCAACCAGTGACATCTTTGCCGATGGCTTCGACAAGTCCGGCGCCTTCATGACCAACCGTCTGCATCTTCGTTCGGAATCCAGTCCACTCCCTCATCATCAGGGAGAGATCCGAATGGCATAATCCTGTCTCTTCGAGACGAACAAGGATCTCGTCATTTGCAGGCTGAGGTTTCGGCTTCTCGATGATGTCGATGGTGAAATCCTTGCCCGGATTTTGGATGATGGCGGCGCGCATTGTGTCTGCCATGATGTTCGAAGCCTAGTGAATGTTTTGGTGTAATGCTGGAAAGAAAAGAGGATTGCTTGAGAAGACAAATTTCACAGCTGTCGATCGCTACTCCGAGCTCTCATTCGGGTATTTCTGCGTTAGCTGCAAATCTTTCGTTATGTTTGCCATGTGGTACTGACTTCTCGACGTCCACGCCCAGCTAGTAAAGGCGACAAGCAGGGTACGAACCACTGCATATCTCCGAAGTCCTCGGTGCAAGCATCTCCAAGAAACGATGGTCGTCACGTGGAGGCTCCAGGTATCTTTCGACCGCGGTTTGGGCGTGGTCCTCCCCACAGGGCGGGTCTATACTGTACGACCGATATGAACCTCGCACGCCTCGGTAACAATCTAAAGTCCGTTCGAGTTCCAACACCGAGTTGATATGTGGATGACGTTTCAAACCCCGAACTATTTGTAGACACCTTGCTAACCGTAGGACATTTGCTCTGCAAAATTGGGTCTGCATCCAAACTGCAGGATCATCAATATGGCGAACGGGGTCCATAGGACCCCTGATATGGAAACGCGATGCTTCATCAACAATGAATTCGTCGAGGCCAAAGAGACCTTTGCCCTTCACAATCCGTCGGATGGCAGACTGACAGCAAACGTTTGTCAAGCTGGGGCCGATCTGGTTGATTCCGCCGTCAACGCGGCAGAAGCGGCTTTTCCCACCTGGGCAGCGCTCGACGCGTCAGAGCGAGCCAGATGCCTTGTTCGTCTCGCCGACCTTCTGGTAGAACATGCACAAGAACTTGCCAGGTTCGAGGCGATCAGCATGGGAAAGCCCGCAGCTTTTTATCCTATGGAGGTCCAATGGGCCGCAGAGTACTTAAAATACTTTGCAGGGTTGGCGCGAGAGGTTCATGGGGAGACAAGCTTGACAACGGCAGGATCGATCAATATGACCTTTGTCCAACCGTACGGTGTGTGCGGGGCCATCGTACCTTGGAATGGTCCCTTGGTCGCAATGTCGCTCAAGGTTGGACCTGCGTTAGCGGCTGGGAATACTCTGCTCCTGAAACCATCGGAGAAGTCACCCTTGACAGCGCTCTATCTGGGCAAATTGATTCCTCAAGCAGGATTTCCTGCCGGAGTCTTCAACATATTGCCAGGCCATGGGCGTGTAACCGGAGCAGCCATAGCCAGTCATATGCGGATACGGAAGCTGGCTTTCACCGGCAGCACGGCAACCGGGCGTATAATCAAGAAGCTGGCAGCCGAGTCGAATCTCAAAGACGTCACTCTGGAACTGGGAGGCAAATCGCCTTTGGTTGTGTTTCCTGACGCAGACCTCGAAGCGACGGTGGCTGCGGCCGCATTCTCTATTGCACAAAATTCCGGTCAGATCTGCATGGCCAGCTCACGAGTCTATGTTCATGAATCGATCGCGGAAAAGTTTGTCGAAGCATATGTCACCGAATTTAAGAAGATCATGGGGAAAGCCGGAAACGCGTTGGACCCGGAAACCACCCATGCACCGCAGGCAGACAGATTGCAGTACGACAGCATCATGAACACCCTCGAACTAGCCAAAAGCGAGGGGGCCACTCCAATCACGGGCGGCAAGAGGATTGGCGAACAAGGCTATTTTATTGAGCCTACGGTTTTCCTCAATCCAGGGCACTCGTCCACGATCAACCGGAAAGAAATCTTTGGTCCTGTGGCTGCAGTGAACACTTTCACATCTGAGGAAGAGGTGCTGAAACTGGCCAATGATACCGAGTATGGCCTCTATGCGTCAGTCTTCACCAAGGATATCTCACGGGCGTTACGATTCGCCAAAAGCCTCGAGTCGGGAATGGTTGGCATAAACTGCACGTCACCGACTATGGCGTTTGATTTGCCCTTTGGAGGGACCAAGCAGAGCGGAGAGGGCCGGGAATCTTCTCTGAAGTCATTGCACTCGTGGACGGAGTTGAAGACAGTCATGATCAAGCTCTAAGCTTTGATAAGCCAGAAGCTGCTGTTGGAATAGAACCACTTTGCAGGCACGTTAACGACCTACTGCAGACAACAGCTTTTGAAGGCATATTCATGTTTCCGTGCTATCGCGGTCAAACGCAATTGTGAGCGAAGCGATGCTGCGCTCAAGAAGTATGCCACACACAGGTGGCCCTTCATCGACTAGGCATAAACAACGCGGCACCTCAAAGAACGTATCTGAAAAAAAAGAATCCGTATTATTGGTAAGATAGTAAGTTTGGCTCTGGCTCATCTTATACCGCGCCCAATCGCAGCTTCGAAGGGCTTATCTGACTTAGTTCTTTCCGCTCCCAACGACCTGACTTTCCAGCTTTACGAAGCCATGTTCAGCTCAGACCCTATAGAGACCCTCTTCTAGCATTACCGATTGGCAAACCCAGATGGATCATCGTCGAATCAGCTTGTTAGCGCCTCAAGAAGTCTAAAACACCGGTAATCTTCTGAAATGCGAATTTACAATCTGCATGCTGTCTGACAATCTAAACCCAATAAACTATTATGATAACAAGCAGATATACAATTATTAAATCTGCACGGGACAAAGGTGATACATAAGACGTTTGCCAGCAATACCCCTTCAAGCAGAAAGCCGGGCCGAAAGACTCGAAGCTGCAGTCCGAAGCGTGTGTCCCAGTGAATGTAACCTCCCTCCCGGACTCGCCAACCAGGGTGCCGAGCGCCACAACATCCAAGATATCAAGGTATAGACCCATAGGCGGCTTCGAGCAATTGTCCTTGTCCACCGCCAGAGTCTATGTATAATCCAATAACGAGAACCTCCCCGGAAAACGTAGTCCGAGAAGTCCTTCTGCCAAAACTCCCACAGTAGATCCATGCCAGTCCCTGGGTACGAAGCAGTGTTTCGCCCGGAACTATCAAGGTTCCAATTACTGCAACCGCCGGACCACACCATCTGCTGAAGCTGATACTGCGTCTTTGTAGCCCAGTAACCCTCAGCCTCTTCCTTGACCTCGACGCTTGTAGCGCGTTTGTCCAGAATTGGTTGAAAGATATTGCGGATAGTATAGTCAGCCGCCATTTCCAAGATGAAGATGGCCGAGTTGTGGGCCAGAAAGGTGTTAGGCCCGAAGAGGATAGCGAAATTAGGGAAGCCTGCCACCGTCACGCCTTTGTAGGCAATTGCTCCGCCTGTTTGCTTCCACTTCTCGTTGAGGCGCATACCATCTCTGCCGATGATCTCCATGGGTGTCAGGAACTCGGTGACCTTGAAGCCAGTGGCATAGCAGATGGCGTCAAACTCTGTGCGGTCGCCATCCTGTGTCTCAATGACAGAGCCATCGATCTTCTTGATCTTGGAAGCTGTGACCTCCAGATTGGGTCTTGAGAGTGAATCAAGATAATCAGGATCGAAGACGCGACGTTTGCAGCCTAGAGGAAAGTCTGGGATGATGAAACTGTGGTACTTTTCGGGCGTCTTGCTTAGGGTATACTTTCTGGCCTCGGCCTCGACTTTTTGTCGCTCCTTGGCAGCCTTTTCACCGGATCCGTATGTGAGGGTCATGGTCTCAAAACTCGCGAACAGTCTGAAGCGAAGGTATCTTTGATAGAGGGGTACGTATCGGCAAAGCGCTCTTGATATGGGGGTTGTTGATTTATTCGGCCTTTCGTGGTACCACTGGGGCGATCGAGAGTATTGCTTGACGAAGGACGCTTTCTCGGCAACTTTGGGCACAATCTGGCAGGCACTGCAGCCGCTTCCGATGACGGCCAGTCTCTTTCCCGTGTAGTCGAATGAATGGTCCCATCGTGCCGAGTGCCATGATCTACCTGTGAATGTTTCTTTTCCAGGAAGGTCGATCTCCTTGGGGGCACTGATGCCGCCTACCGCGGAGACAAAGATATTGGCTTTTCGTTTGAACTGAAAATTCGTCACCAGGTTCTTCAAGCTCACCTCCCAGAGCTGCTCATCTTCCTTCCAGACAGCTCCCAGACACTCGACTTGCAATTCAAAAAAACCCCGCAAGCCGAATTTGTCCACCACGTTATTGAGGTAAGCCAAAATGTCGGGCTGTTCGCAAAGCGCTTTCGACCAGTCGGGGTTGAGAGCAAAGGAGAAACTGTACAGATGGCTGGGAACATCGCAACCACAGCCTGGATAGGTATTTGCGTACCATGTCCCACCGATGCCAGGCATTTTGTCGTAAATCTCAAAGTCTCGAAATCCCATCCTCGTCAGCTTGTAGGCCATCGCGATTCCGGAAGCTCCGGCCCCGATGATGATTGCATTTGTGTAGTCCCTCATCGTGTCTGACGGTGCGCAAATCTTGAGGAAGGAGGAATGACAGAGAGCAAATACGGTACATAAAGGGTATGGTGTGTCTATCCAGGGGGTCCACACTATAATACTTAACAATGTGGTGTGGGGCCCCCTCAATCAGAGTGAAGACTCCAGACCGCCTTAGCCAAAGCCAGTGCTGGGCAAAGCCGCGGTTCAACTGCCAGCTGTACGAGGTAGCCTGTGATGCCTCGGCCGAAGGCGTTCAGCGAGTCATTTTACGCCCAAATCGAATCCTCCCTGACTAGTTGATACTAGCCTGATTTTGGGGAAACCATTCGTCCAAACAGACGCCGCGGTCCGCAGCGGTCCAACCGTGTGGTACCAGGATCTCGGCCTTGTCCTCCTCAGAAAAGGCCCACTAGTCGTATAGTGACTGTTAAACCCGGGAGTAGTATTCAAAAGTCGACAGTTTGGAGTAAACTTGCAACCATGTCGTCTACTCAACCACCATGCAGCGGACAGCCAAGTTGGGTGCTTGCTCCAGATCATACCACAACTATCGCACGTCTTCAGTCGACTGCGGGCAAAGTCGCAGTCATCACCGGTGCTGCTCGAGGAATAGCGGCACAGATAGCCCTTGGTCTGGCCGAGGGAGGGGCACTCGTAGCCATCTTTGACATCCTCCCAGAGCCGGTCAAAGAAGACTTCGATGCCATCCTCCAGGTGTGTCCCAAAGCCAAGTACTATCGCGCCGATGTGGCTTCTTCAGAATCGCTGGCGCAAGCCTTTCAATCTGTGGTTCAAGAATTTGGAAAGTTCGACATCTGCGTTGCAGCAGCAGGCGTTCTACAGGATGCCCACATTATCGACGTCCAGGAAGGCGATCTGCTTCGCCTAGTCAACATCAACCAGCTGGGTGTATTCTTCGCTGTACAACAGGCATCACGACAGATGGTGGCTCAAGGACATGGAGGGGCGATCCTTGTGATTGCATCCATTGCATCGCATGGGTCTCTGAGAGGCCAACAGTCTTCCGTCTATTGCATGACGAAGTGGGCGGTACGAGGGCTGGTAAGGCAGGCTGCACTTGAGCTAGGGCAATACAGAATCCGTATCAACTCCCTTTCACCCGGATACGTTCAGACTGGGCTTTCTATTCCTTTTATTACCGAAGATAAGTTGAAGGTCTGGAACGCCACCGTCCCCTTGGGGCGCATGGAGAGACCAGACGAGCTGAAGTCGCCGGCAGTGTTTTTGTGCAGCGATGCTGCTGGGTACATAACTGGGACAGATCTACTAGTCGACGGTGGCGCAATATGCTGAGAAGTGCAGCTATGCCTCCGGATACGTCAAAGTAGATACGCTCGATATAGCCTGCAATCCCAACTTCCTGGGACAGAACTACTGTTTGTTCCAACAGGATGGTTGTCTCTTAGGAGGAATCGGTCCGCAGTCCGGGATGGGGACATTCAGCGTGGAGATCCATATCCCCAAGGTACCACACGCTTACAATACGCCCTTTGCTTTTGGGTTTTTGAAGTGTCAATTGAGACAGCCGACTATTCGCGTCTACGCTTGCCCGGGCCGGGAAACAACCCATGAACAGCGTCGATCTTCCGGATCTCCCTCAAGCTGTGAGACGCAAAGCATTTAGCAAAACTAGTCTAAGTCGGTGGAATAGGTAATCATCAAAATACGGCCAGGGCATTGGGTGGTGACCCAACCGCAGAGGCTACATTAAGGGGGGCACTGGTCAGGAAAAAGGACCATCTTTGCAGGCTTCTGCAGACCTCTGATAACTTCTCCAGATCCCACAGCTTTCCGATGGGCATACCCCACATTGCCAGAAAGTACTCGTGAAGCACAATTTCCCGGTCGGCCACGCTTCATACGTGATGTTGTCCGACACAACGGCGGAGAAGTGATGATTCCAATGCCTTGTGACGTCTGTCAGCTGAGATGATATACAGAATTACCATGAGAGAGCTGAAGAGCCTCACCACTTGCAGGACTCTATCGAAGCCTCAACGCCCGAGTACTCTGCTCGCTCAAGCATTCTTCGTCTATCCTCATGATTCGTCGCTGTGTTGCACCATGAAACAAAGCCTGTGCGAAGAAAAAGAATGTCCCCGGCACTCAATGTTGTCTTTTGCCAGTTGGCGACCTCTTCGAACTGTGCGACTGTAATTTTGTGCTGCCCTACCGGATGGTATTGAACGTTGTGTTCTGCGGCCCAAGCTGCCCAGTCCAACAGGACACCTCGTCCGCAGATTCCACCACGAGCACTCCATCATCTCGTACCTTGATGAAGTGCATTCTGCGAGTGGAATTCCTGGTGTCCGAGTCCATTGTAGTATTTCTTGCTTCTGACATGTGTCAATGGAAAGTCATGTTCGTCGTCAACGCATTGGGCCGTACTTCTGACGTGCAAAATGCAGAGGAGTGTCCCAGTGCGATCCATGCTGCGGACAGAAGCTAACTTGCTCGTCGCTGGCATAAATTCCGCTTGGACTGAGATCTAGAATACGATGTTGTAACGTGCTTCGCTGGAAAGCAGAGTACGGTGGGTTTTCGAGGCCCCAGTCGAGGGACACAGTCTGACCACATTGTATCTCACGTCTCGCTGCGTCCAGAACCTTGTCTTGGGTAAGCAGGTTCAAGGTCCCAAGCTGATCCACCTGTCCATTGCGATCAAATAAATTCCATGCACAACCTAGGAGGCTGCCATCTGGGGAATACGACAGTGAATCAAAATCCGGCAAGGCGGAGAAATCCTCCATCTCTCAGAAATGTCGTTGGGGATGAGGCTGATATAAACTTCGTTGTTACGAATTATGCTGCCTTGACACGAATTGTGTTCAAACCTCGCAATAGGAGACAGGCTCACCGAGGTTGTCTGCTTACTATAGGATGCATCTGGGCGTTGTATGCTGCGCCATGCTATGCGTGATAGGCCAAATTACGATTAGCACATTTTCCAGACAGAGAAAGGTCGTCGTGCCGTAAACACACTGATTGGTACATGTCTGGGATCCACCACCGAGCTCGCTTTGACCGAGGCCCTTGCAAGTGCTGCCTCCAAACGTTTAATATTGTGGCCGAGGCGACTTGGAAGGTAAGAAAAAGGGATTTGACATTTCATCTGGAAATTCTTGAATCTTACCATACTCAGCCTCGGCGGATCTTTCCACCTGTTGGCTCAGCCAATGTTCTGGAGAGCCCAGATACGCTTATTTATCGGTATACTTAAATCATGCAGTATCACGTTAAGGGCCCCCGGGTTTCGTCTACCAGAAGGTGTCCTTGAGAAGAGTCGCCACTTTATGCTGTTAGTATGGGTCGATTTTATCGCAGCATTCTGCCTGTCAAGGGTTTGGCCTTGCAAGGATGTGTTACCGTCTGTTCTGCCATGACATTCCTACGGTCGGCTACGATCAAGGCGTCTTCGGCGGTCTCATAGCCATCCCCTCGGTGCTCAAGGACCTGAGAATATCTCCGGCGGATGCCGATCTCCAGGGGACTGTCGTGGCTATTTTCGATATCGGCTGCCTCGTCGGTTGCCTGATCTGCGCCCTCTTTGGAGAGACTCTGGGTCGACGCATCTTCATCATTCTCGGAGGTCTTCTCGTCATTCTCGGAGCTGGACTGCAAGCTGGAGCTCCGGACTGGCGCATGATGGTGGGGGGGAGAGTTGTTGCAGGTATTGGCGTCGGCATCAACACAACTTTCATCCCGATCTGGGTTTCCGAATGTGCCCGGGCCACCCATCGAGGAGCGCTGGTTGCGGTCCAGATGTCGATCGTCCTTATGGGGCTTGTTCTCGCCTACTGGTTCGATTACGGCACTGTGAAGAACCTCACGGGAGGAATCGTGTGGCGCCTTCCTCTCGCGTTTCAGGCTGTCTTCGTCTCCATCACTCTCGCCACTATATGGGCTTTGCCAGAATCGCTACGTTGGCTCTACAAGAAAGGCTACACGGACGATGCTGATGATGTCATTGCGCGCATATACAGTGTGCCCGTCGATCACACATATGTCATTAGGCATCGAGAAGAAGTCCTCCAGGCATTGGCAGCCGAGAAGGAGGTTGTCTTCCGGATGAAGGATATTTTCTTTGACCAATCCAAGGTCAACACTTCCTGGAGGATCTGGGTGTGCGTTATCATCCAATTTCTGCAGCAACTGGGAGGAATCAATTTTATTGCGTATTATGCCGCATACCTCTTCATCAACAATCTTGGAATGAGCCAACAGCAGGCAACTTTGACCGCCGGTGGGCTGAGTTTAGTTTTCTGGGGTGGTTCCTTGACGTCCATCTACACTGTCAAGAGATATGGCAGACGTCCGGTGCTTCTCTGGGGCGCAGTCGCATGTTCCACGAGCATGATCTGCTACACCATTGGACTTGCTGTGTATAGCCAGGCTAGTCTGACGATGGCGGTAGTCTTCATCTTCCTTTTCGACTTCTCCTTTGGAGCATCCTGGTGCATTGTACCTTTGGATGTATTCTCCAGAGGTCACGCCATTGCATGTACGACATATTGGCACCTCTATGGCAGTCGGGATGGAGTGGCTAATGACATTTATTGTCGTCAAAGTTGGTCCTATCGGCATACAAAACGTGGGATGGAAATTTTACCTCCTTTTCTGCGTGTTCAACGTTGTCCAGGTCATCTTCGTGTACTTTGCTGTCAGGGAGACGAAAGGGCTTACGTTGGAAGAGATTGACTACGTCTGGGCCAAGCCACAGTACAAGGCCGAGCTGGAAGCGAGACTTCACAGCGTAGAGCATGAGGAGAAGACAGAAACTGCCGTTCATATGGAGGCAGATGTGTCCAAGGCTTGACCCGGTGCTTGAGAACCCGGCTCACCACCCCTGCGCACAGTCAAAAGAGGCTCCCAAAGGACGGAACGTCGGGATTCTAGGCGAAAAGAACCCATGCGCTCGAAAGGGAAAGATTCCTTGGTTGACACAACTCTTTTACATATGGCGTGTCTTCTTTTTCCGTTAACCTCATATAAATCCAAACTTCGCTTTCTTGAGTTCGCAAAACATGAGAAAAAGGCAGTAGATCCACTGAAGTTACGGACGCGATGAGGCTAGATATATAACAGCCCCGGCTCCTCATGTGATCCGGGTTGCACACATTGTCGAGGCGAAGAAGCGGGTTACATCAATCTTGCGCCGGTCAAATGGGCATCATCTCTCTGGCGTCATTGAAAAAGACCGCAATTGGAGTGGATCTACTGCCTGTCTGCTGTTATTTGATGCAAGACACGGTCATGTACATATATGCAAGTCAAGTTTTTGCGGAGCTTTTCGGACGTCAAAACCATCCATCTTCTCGTATAAATGAGGAAATCGATCAATGTCTTGCAGGTTTATTGTGTAACTCTCTCGTGGCGACGTTGAAGTCCAGGGGTTTTATTATGTAAACTAATCAACTTTTAAGCTTATTGTTATTCTAAATTCTTTATTGCTGTTCGCCACGATCTTCAAAGTCTCGCAGGTTTTGGTCCTAGACCAACGTTTCCCGCGTCCACCCCTCTCACGACAACAGTATCGCCCGTTGCCAGTCGTTCGTTCCGGAGGTTTCGCTTCAGTATCTTTCCAGTGGGACTTTTTGGGATACTTGCGACGAAGTGTATCTCTGAGAGCCACTTATGACGAGCCCTCTTCCGCCGCACCAACTGTAGTAGCTCCATGCCTAGAGCTTCCTTGTCCGTGGGGTACGTACTCGTACTTCTCGGTACGACGAAGGCTATGGGCACTTCGCCGGCGTAAGGGTCTGGGATACCCAGAACGGCGCAACTTTCGACTTGTGGATGCGTCAAGAGCAGATCTTCTAGCTCTGCAGGTGCCACGCCAATGCCTTTGACCTTGATGAGATCCTTGATACGGTCGCTGACAATGAGAAAGCCATCTCTGTTCATTCTACCGACATCCCCGGTGTGTAACCAACCATCCTTATCGAAAGTCGAAGCAGTTGCTTCTGGGTCTTCGAAATACCCTTCCGTAATTTGAGGACCTCGGGCGAGTATTTCACCTGTCTCCTCCACTCCCAGCTCTCGATCGTCGTCTAGCGAACGGATCATAACTTCCGTGTTGGCTACTAGAGTACCAGCAAATCCAGCATTCTCGTAGCCTAGCTTGTCAGGAGGATGAAGTGTTATTGCGCTGCAAGACTCGGTAAGACCGTAGCCTTGCTTGAAGCCTGTTTGGGGGAATCTCTCCTGCAGCACCTTGAGAATGCCGTCAGACAAAGGCGCCGCTCCAGAAAAGAACCTTCGGATACAGCTCAAATCATAATTCTCGACGATGGGGCTCTTGGCCAGCAAGACAATTATCGGCGGTACCAGGCATAGTTCTCGGATTTCGTACTTGGAAACAGCGCCCAACATGACATCCATGGAGAACTGACGCATGAGGTACACCTCAGCGTTGAGGACAATGGGCACATGGAGAATATGAATGAGACCCTGAACTGTACAGTAGAAAACATCAGCATGGACGGCATACATCTTAAGAGTCCTTACTGTGAAAGACTGGCAGGGCTCCAAGAACCCTGCGGTGATCAGCTGGAGTGATTTGCTCGACCTGGAGACATTGCGCAATCACATTCCGGTGTGAAATCATGACCTAGACTGTCAGCGTACTGTGCTGTAATCATTCGCGACTGACGAGGCGCACCTACTGTCTTTGGAAGGCCCGTCGTGCCACTGCTAAAATTCAAGAAAGCGCAGATGTCCTTGTTGGTTTGACCGGGCGGTATTTCATATGCGGGCATTTGCTTGTGTTGTCCGTGACTCTTTCCAAGGGTTACAAGATTCAACAATGATTTGCCGGTTTCCGTACCACTCAGCGGTTCCTCGAGTAATAAGATCCTGCAGTCGTTCCCCAACTCCTTTACAGCGGCCACCGCGACACTCTTAAGCTCAGACGTAGTCCATAGAATTTTGGCCCTCGTCTTTCGCAAGGCATAAAAGAGCTCGTCCTTGGTATAGCTGGGCGACACTCCTGAAGCCGTCGCTCCTGCAAACCGTATTGTCAGTCTTTGTGCGGGTCGTGAACAGAACTGGCTCACGGACAAGTTACTAACCCAGTCGCAGAGCCGCAAACATGGCGACCGGATACCATATTGAATTTGGACTGAAGAGTATAACCGACTCTCCGGCACGTAATCCATACTCAGCAACCAATGCCGTCGACAAATAAGTTGCATAGTCTTTGAGCTGTAAGAAGGTGATGCGATGCTGAGATTCCACGTCGGTGTACCCAGAGGTCGTCCGTTTGGTTTGTCGGTTGAGAAAGTGCTCGGTCAACCATTGCCAGATGGTTTTGTGCGTGGGAACTATCTGGCAGTCAGCGGCTTCGATTTCGCTTCATTGTAGATGGTGGTACTCACCATTTACAGGAGGATGCGATGAGCGGAAAATCATCCTTGTTTTGATTGACTTTGTTGCCACACATCGAACTGACCTCGAAGCACTATAGGGCCACAGCCACCTTTTCACTTGCTCCCTAAGCCCATATCATCATGTGATGAGATACGTATCTCGTGGACAAGGCCCACGGTAGACCGAATCCTGTTGGCGAAGAGATGCTCCGAGGCTCTCGGACTTACAGTGTACACATAGTCAAGCCTCGGTCTGTCAGTAGGCCTAGGACCGTGCTCGGAACCTCCACTCTTCAGTCATAGGCACGTTTACCTGATGGAGTTTTGTATCCAGAATCATTGTCTCGACGTGAGCGAGCGCATCATAACAATCTTTTCCTCTGACATCTCCATGAACATCGAGGCACAGAGCCTCGCTTTGCTCTTCCATTAATGACGCCACATCAGCTAACCCGACAAGGAGAAGAGCACAATTTTGTCGTTTCAGTACGAGTACAGGTGTTTTCCGAAGACGGGATTGTGTATGAAGGCTTCTATGGCTTGTAGCTAGCTAGCAATACTTTTTACCGAGTGCTCACAGACGAAGTTATAGGCTACCTCGTGTTACAGGTGGCCCGGAACACCCCAGGGGCTCTGCGATCAGTCGCTCTGCCACCATCATCAGGGTCGAGACTACGACATTGTGGAGCTTGAAATATTAGTCACTGGGACAACGATGAACCCAACAGGCTGAGATTGGTCTGATGATGCTTGTTCTCTGTCGGCCATGTTTTGATGCCGGGTTGGCGCTGGCGATGTCGGCGCTATGATTGTTCCATAGCTACTCGAGACCATCATCCCAGCCGGATGAGTGCCAAAGTTTATGGTTTGCCCATCCCATGACTGCTATTGAATTTTACCGAGCCTGATGTCGACCGTGGGTCTAGCTAAATCGGACATTCATTCAGAAGATTGTCGCTTGTGATTTCGCGACCTCTTCAAGTTACTCTACAGTCACCTGGAGCATAGTCTCCGTGTACATGGTCGGAGAATGATAGTCCGGTCAATTACCGCTAAGCTTTATCAGGAAGGCTGTCATTTCACGATATAACAACGACTTTTCACCTTCTCCGCAGCGAATCACCTTAGTCCGAGCTTCGACGGGCTGAGGGACGCCCAGCCCTAGCAAAACCATGGGCCACGAGCGAGCGGTTCCATGCTGCCCGCAAGTCTCCATGTACGCACACCTGCAGTTACCTCTCGTAATATCACGCTCATGCGTTGAAGTGATGAAATTAGTAGTACTAAGGACTATCAATACAGTCGCGGTGCATGTCTCAATTAGGACTAGTGCAATGTGAAGATCGAGAAGTCGTGACAGGTACCGAGTATTATGGTCGCCCTACTTTTAGACCAGGGTTAAACTAAGCTCGTCGGCTTTATCCTCCAATACCATATAGGCTCTGTTAAGATGATACAGAGCCGATATGTACCTAAACGCTTTCGCTGCTCTTTTGAATCAATCAAATCGTTGGAGGAGTCTGGGGGTACTAGGGGGCCTGGTCTGGTACCCCTCAGGTCGCATAAACCTAGTCGCCCCCAACAACACGCCCGCAGCTCGTACCCCGCATTCCCAACCCTGCATCTTCAGAGATTGTACCGAGTACTTGGTACTTTCACACCCCTCACAGTGTGCCAGCTACTTCAGCCTTCCCTTTTACTGACGCTTTCTTCTCCTTGTCACCAAGCCTGCGAGCTCTTCATGGAAATGGAATTCACCGACTCTTCTATAGACCCACAGGTCTTACATTCTATCGATCCAAAGGCTTGCAGCACCTTCTCTAACACTGAGGGCAGTATGGGACGCAAACGCAGAATCGAATCCTTGTTCGAAGAATCTGGTAAACGTGCCCCAAGTGCAATTCGCGTTGGTCGCCTTGAATCGCGGGACTATATCTGATTCGACTGCTAGGTGTCGACATGACCACCGCGCTCTCGTTGTTACCACCCGAAGTCGATGGCAACATTCGCACCAGGATCGAGACAAGCTTGGGTACCTTAACGTTCCCGTTCAACCAGGAAAACATCTCCCAGAATCATTGGGAGCCTCAACAAAATACCATCGATTCGCTGGTCGATGCGTGTATGACGCCATTGGCACGGATCAGAGACGACCTTATCAGACTCTATTTCATCCACGTGCATCCTGTGTGTCCGGTCGTGGACGAGTACAATTTTACAATTCTATATGGTCTGGCCAAAAAGGACGGGGCGCTATTGACCTATGTTGAGCTGCCTCTTCTCCAGGCAATGCTGTTCGCTGCGTTGGCCGTAAGCCTGTCGTCAGCAAAAGTGAAACAGTGGCTGACGCGAATGAAGCATGTCAACCAAGCCCAATTGGCCCTGACACCGTACAAAACGGTTCATGATGCGCAAGAGGCACATTTTAACTTCACCCGTGTAAGTTCCTGCTTCATCCTCTGCCTCTGGGATCATTCTTCAACCTGACGGCCTTCCATAGGCACTTTACCGCCTCCAAATCTGCACCAAGCCTTATGTGCTGGCGCAAGTCACACTTTTGCTCACCTTTTGGAGCCCCTGCGATACCGAGCTGCAAGTCAATAGTTTCTGGTTAGATCGTGCATACTATCATGCTCGCGAAGCTGCGGTTTGGAATGTCCAGATCGGCGGCGGAAACCCCGGTGACCGACGAGCCATCCTTTGGTGGTCTTGTCTCATCCGGGATAGGATGCTAGCAAATGGAATGAGGAGACCTCATCGGCTGCATCAAGTACACAATGTACGTGGCATGTTGAAAGAGGAGGACTTCGGTCTCGAAGCACTGCTTCCAGCCTACTCCTCAAGAGAGTCAAAGAGGCGAATGATATCCGCCTTCATAGCATTCTGCAGGTTGAGCGAGATACTGGCCGATATAGCGGAGTATCAAAATCGGTTTCGGTTTGCGCGGCAGTGGGAAACCTCGACAAGCCCGGGCATCAGCGAGGCCGAAGAGATGCCCACCGTGACAAAGTTCGAAAGCCGGCTGAAGGAATGGGAGCGTGTTTTCGAGGAGGATTGTCGTCCAATTACCCCTAATTGCGGCGACGACGTGTACACCAGCACTGTCTGCCTGATCCGCCTCGTTGCAAAGTTTGTCCGCCCCGAGCCTCATTTTTTCACACTCTCGTTGCTGACCATATCAGGGGCCTGCTGCTCATCCTCTATCAGCCGTATTTGCAATGGTGGTCTTCCATGCCATTCGACGCGAAAAATCTGTGGGAATTATCATTACGCAAGTTGAAAGACGGAACTCAAGAAGTCGTGACCAGTATTCATCGGCTACTTGCTACTGCGGCCCTTGAGGCGGTTCCTGCTTTTATGTAAGTCGCCACAAACATCCCTCCAATCTGCAACATCCGAGGACTACAGTATTCATCATTTATGCCTTGGTAGAACATCGTGGATCACCCTTCCGACCGCCATATACTGCACGTTGAACCATGTCAGGGTTGACGACCCCAATCTCCTGCTGACGAGGACCGAAAAACACGTGTTGCCTGCATTTCTCAAGTCCATGAGCAACCGATGCCAAGGAGCTGAGTTTGCCTGTATTCTCATCAACGAGTGTATCACCGAGCGTGCATCAAACCAGACGAGAGACTCGATGCATGCCGACATGGGACGACCGTCTCACTCACGGGGTCGAGGAGGGACTTGCTCGGTGGCCCAGAAATCAGCCATGACCTCATCCACCAGAGCGGAAGCAATCCTTTTAAGCCGCGTTGTGAGGAATATCGACTCTGGTTTCGCAAATGACGTTAGTGACAAGGTATGCTGAGTTAGCCGGTGCGAATCACTATACACGTTTTCAATACTCCTGCTACCTGCAGAATGAGACTGATCATCACAGATTGTCAAAGTTCGAAATTCCGAGTCACCCCAAACGGTAAACCATATTGTTGAAGAGTCTACGGGGGCGGTACACTCTGCAACGAACCCGATCACGGATAAAGTGGAAGGTGATGGGTCGGAGTCACCGCGGGCTTTGGTCAAATATAGGGCCGTGTACAACGGAATGAAGGTCCTACAAAGCGCCACGATATTCACGACATCCACACCATTGAATTTTCCCGACATACTCGGCAAGACCGCTGCCGCTGCGAACAAGTTTGCCGCACAGCGGGGCAAAACGGCTTTGCGGACTGAATATCGGGCCACAGTCTTGGACTCCCAAGAGCGAAAAGGCCAGGAGGTCGAGATGGACATGGAAGGCGACCACGACTGGGAAGTGGTCGCCTCAATTGTGAAGGAGTGGTGGCTGACCCAGAAGAAAAGGCATATTGTGGTCAACATTGTCGTGGAATATACTTGAATAAGTCATAAGAGAGAATCGACCCGTCACCCACAAAGTCCTGTAGCAGTACTTCGTAGAAGCTAGAGGGCCATCTATATTCGCCCTCTATTTACAAATTGAATCGGCAGGTCGACCACGCGAGCTCGGACGAACTCGATCATGGATTTCGCCAGGCCGTCAAGTCGGGAGGTGTTGGATACACCCTCACCCAATAGCCCGCGGCAAAGGAAATGAACAGCGAGAAGACCGGGGAATTCTACCCTTTCGAGCTTCTTGATCTGCTTGATCTCGTCACCAAGGAGCAATTCAAACCGCTTCATGTCGAGGAACGTTCTCAGCCACTCATACTCGTCGGAATGCCGAACATAAAGGCCGATGTTCGCATTGCCTCCCTTGTCGCCCGAGCGGCCCATGACAATGCTGCCAAGTGGTTCGCGCACTGTCGGACCCCATTTGTCCTCATCATACGACGATTGTGCATCATAAGACTCAGACCTCATGGCGGGGATGGTGTTTGCGTGGTTGGGAAGGGGTATCGTATCTCCATGGAGAAACGAGAGTGACAGGTGCAATTGAGACTCCGGGATGAGAGATGGCCAGAAGTCCATGTAGAGCTTCGGCAAGGTGTTCCTCATGTCAAGCGCACGGTGAAAGCCAGGGAATGTGCCCATACTCAACCCTTCGACCAGCGCTTGTAAACCGTTTGGCGGAAAGTCTTCGGCTCTGTCGGCCTGTGCAAAAATCCGTAGGGTTGCAGTGGCCTCGAGCTCATTCTTGGGATCCACCGCCGCAACTCCCACATGCTGGAAGACCAATGTTGTGAATTTGTATTGCGGCTGTGTGCTCAGCCAGTATCGACACAGCTTCTCAAACATTTTGAACTTCATGGTGGTTTCCAATCCGGTTGCAAAGGCAAATGCCTCGGCCTGGTACCCGCCAACCGCGAATACAGCACATTTTGCTGTGTCCGGGGGCGCAAAACCTTTCGCACCCGTCACCGTGACGCGGTCGGTTCCTGCATCTGCCACTGTCACCCCGTGAAGGTCGACTTGGACATCTGGATTCAGGTAGATGTTGCCTTGGATTTCGTACAAGACCTGCGCCGTGATCGTCTGCCGCGTCACCAAGCCATTCATGTGAGGGGATTTGGTGATGATGAACGAGCCATCGGCGTTGACTTCGGCAATTGGAAACGCGGTATCATGCGGCTTGTCAAAAAGCGCCTTGTACCCTGAAAAGTTGCCTCCCGTGGCATACATGGAACATTCCATGATGTGGCCACACACAACTGCTTGTGCTAGATGGTCGTACTGGTCTTGGCTCCAACCATGCCACCACGCAGCGGCTGCGACGACGGCCGAGGCGTCTGTAGTTCTTCCCGTGACCACGATGTCTGCGCCACCTCGCAGGGCCTCGACAACCCCCCAAGCTCCGATGTAAGCATTGGCACCAATCCATACACCTTTGTGTAGATCATGTAGTTCTGTGCCGTTGTCGAAATGCTTCAAAGCCGCCTTTTGGTCGAGCTCTTCGAACCTGTCAAGGATGTCGTCGCCCGTAACATAGGCTATCTTCAAATGGTGGCCATGCTCCTGCAGCACTTTCTCCAGGGCTTCCGCACAGCCTTTGGGGCTTAAGCCACCGGCATTGGTAATGAACTTCTGTTTGCGTTCTACTATGGTGTCGACCGCTCGATCGAAGAGTTCCACAATAGTTTTCATGAAGTAACTATCCCGACTATGATTTGGGTCCTTCTGGCGGTCGACATATCGCTCTCTCGCCGCCCAGCCGATGGTGAGTTCAGCAAGCCAATCGCCAATGAGGACATCAGCAGGGGGATCGGCTCGTGCTTGGGCCAACATGGCCTCTTTCCGATCTCCATGCCAGCCGGCAACAGCAGCTAAACGTATCGGGCGACCCATGGCTCTCAGCAGGTTCCAAAGGATGGCAATTGGCGTGCAGGATGTCAAAGACAATGGAGCGGGTGTGTCCAACCGTGCAACTTCTCTGCTCAGCACTTATGTAACTTTGGGGCTTTGCGTTTAGGCGCGACAGCTTTGCACCGCTCGTCGTTATGTGAGGTTCCCCTCCAGCAGGGCCCGAAAAAAGTCAACTGTCAAGGCATGACGTCGCGTGTGATGCCCCTCTGGGCGCCCTGATCTATTCGACCGAGGCAGCATCTTAGACCCACCGCCGAGGCTCACTGAGTTAGCGCTCAGGC
>WJFF01000042.1:60821-72301 GCA_011800825.1 Fonsecaea pugnacius | reverse complement strand
TCAATATGGCCGAGGTGTGCCCTTGTATCTGGTGATGATATAGTCGCGAGGTGGTGCTTAATTGGTGAAATCCGAACTGAATATAGTCCCTGTCATGTTCCCACGTGCGACCAAATTCTTGTACTTTCTTCTAAGCGATACAGTGGGTGTGCGCCTTAGTCATCATCTCCTTACTAAGTAATACCTTTACCGAAGTGGGAATACATTTTAGTCAAGCCTTGTCCAGCCTTGTCCAAGCCAACGGTGCCCGTCATGAAGAACCTCAATTGGGGCAACTTTGCCATTTGCTTTGCGGTGTCGCTGGGGCAACTTTGTTTCGCGTATCCGTCGTCCATCATCAGCACCACTCTGGGACAGCCAGCGTTCTTGGAATATTTTCATCTCGTCAATAGCGAGGGGAAGATCACTTCGGAGGGGAACTCGCTTATTGGAGCCTTCAATGGCGTCTTTCAGGTATTCACCAATTGATCCCCCTCGTTGGTGCAAGTCTCATTGACTTCCAGGCCGGTTCCGTTTTCGGCATCCTCATCGGAGGATATCTCATGGACAAATGGGGACGCAAGCGTGCTATGCAGACTCTTGCCATTGTTTCTGCCATCAGCAGCGCACTTTTGGCCGCCAGCCAAAACTCCGCCATGTTCACCGTCTTTCGCCTGTTTAGTGGTCTTGGAAGTTGGTCCTTCCTCGTAATCAGTGAGTCGTTGAATTCTTCTCGTACGAATTTGGCTGACACTTGGACAGCGCCTGTCTACTGCTCGGAGTTGGCCCAGCCACAATTCCGCGGACTCATGGTCGGTATGAACGGGGTGATGATTGGCCTGGGCTATTCCATTGCATCGTACATTGGGCTGGCATTCTTCTACTCCCCCAATGTGACCGCACAGTGGCGAGGACCACTGGGGCTGGCACCCTTCTTCCCAATTCTAATGCTGGTAACCCTGTTCTTCATCCCAGAGTCTCCTCGGTATCTGCTGTTGCACAAACGGACGGAGGAGGCTTGGAAGGTGGTGGCAAAGTTACATGCCACGAAAGGAGATCCTCAGCAAGAATTTGTCAGATCGGAGTTCTACCAGATGCAAAAACAATCCGAGGCCGACCGAGAGATGGATACGGCCTGGATAACGATCCTACGCAGACCAGCATATCGCAAGCGCCTGCTTCTCGGCACGGGCTTCGCATTCTTCGGCCAGAGCACCGGCGCATTCGTGGTGAATAACTATGTGAGATTACCTCCTCCGACCCCCATCCGACTCGTTTGCTGACTGACATGCATAGGCGACTGTGATCTACGCCTCAATGGGTTACGGTGCACGGGATCAGCTTATCTTGGCTTGTGGTTGGATTTCAGGTACGCTCATCTCATCCCCCCTACGCTTACCCGTTTGAACGCAACTAAGTCAATGGTCAACTCAGTGAGTATATTTGGCAACTTGGGAGGTGCTCTCGTCGTGGATCGTCTTGGACGCAAGCCACTCATGCTGTGGGCGTTCATTGGCTGTTGTTTCTGCCTGACGTTGGAAGCGGCAATGGTAGCCAAGTACGCCGCAGAGGGCACGAACAAAGTCGGGCTAGGCTTTGCACTTTTTGCCAGCTACGCCTTCTCCGTCTTTTATACACCGGGCATCGACTGCAACAACGCCGTCTTCCTGGGCGAGTTGTTTCCAAACCATATCCGCGCCAAAGGGGTTACGGCAAGCTTGGTTGTGTACGCCCTCGTCGACCTCGTCTACCTCCAAGTCGCGCCCACAGCCTTCGAGCACGTGGGCTGGAAGTTTTATCTGGTAAGAACCTGCGACGCATATTGAACTTGATCTCGGAGAACACATATCCTGACCGTGGCTTCCAGCTGTTTATCATCTTGTCCGCCCTCGGGGCTGTTTGGGCATGGTTCTTCGTTCCAGAGACGAAAGGTGTTCCATTGGAGGAGATGGCGGCCATCTTTGGAGATCCGGAGGAAGTTGTCGTCTACCTGCGGGAAGTCCATGTCGATCACGCCAACAACGAGCTGGTTGTGGAGCATCATGAATTGCATCATGACGAGCACCATGAAGTCGAATACAAAACCTCCGCACAGAGAATCGAGGAGACTGCTGTGCACAAAGAGCAAGCCCAGGTGTAAGCAGCCCCAGCTCTAGGCAGACTTGAGCATGCAATGACGATTGCTGGATGTTGAGAAGAAGCTGGACGGTAGGTCCAAGTGTTTCAATCGGGGTATATTAGGGGGTCAGCGTTGATGGGAGACAACTCTATTAAACCAGTCAGAGTCGTCTCTGGGAGTCATCTCTTGCTCCCCTTTCAAATTGTGTAAGAAAGTGACTTTTTAAAAGTCTTTCTTACTCAATCGAACTCAGAAGTAATAAGAAACACAAGAGTTACATGAACACTCTGTTATCGCTAGGCCGGAAAACTTCCTTAGGAACCAAGAATTATATGATGAAGTACGAGTCGACGACCTAGGTCTATAACCACTCTCCGTGTGGAATACAGAGAAGCTCCCGCAAGGCAGACATTCCGGCAGTGGTAGGTAGTACTGAACCTGGAACGGGTCTTGAGCTGTCTAGACAAGACTCGATCTCGAGTCTGCGGGCTAAGAATCCCTTTTCTTTTCTTTTTTCTCTTGAAAGCATATCGAGCAATCGGACCACAAACATACTTTAATTGCCACCCCAGGTCCCAGGCATAAGTGAAGCTCCCTCGACAGCTATGAACTAGAGAACAACCCAACCAGCACCAGGCCTGCCTAGAGCAGAGCATATGCATGAGAAAAATGAACACTTTGACTGAGCGACACGAGGCCACAGGAAGGTGGTCCTCAAGAGAAGAGCCGTTATCATGGACTCGGGTGATTTGTGACCACGAAACAGAGTATAAAACATCAAACGACTCTTTGAGACATCAAGTCCTCGGGCCATCTTGCAGCATCAACACCGTTCGGTCTCGTCCCGATATGATATCCTGGTTTGACTTTCCCGGCATCGAACTTGAGCACAGGCGCCATGGTCCGGATTTTCTTCCCACGACCGAGTGCGACATCGGCATCGCGGTTCTCGAAGAATTCGGGTTTGAACAATCTCTGGCCGCCTGGACCTTTCTGGAGACTTCGTAGCATTCTCGGAAATGTGTGGCCCATGGTGTGCCAGTGCCGAAAGGATTCGTGGTCGGTCTCCTGCCGCATCTGCTGAAAGATGTGGTCTGGATAAGTGCCAACGGAGCGGATCAGCCACTGATTGTAGTAGTTGAGGGCCACGTCCACACCATAGCTACCACCTTGCTCGCCGCGCCGGAGTAGAGCGATCAGGGTGCCACAGATCCCGGCGAGGCCGGTGCAGTAGTCGCTATTGGGGAATATCGGAGTCACTGGCTCATCGAGCCCCAGCGCCTGACCATAGCTGTGCGCGCAGCCGGTCACTGCATCGCTAATCTGTTGCCAACCGCTCCTATTCTGCCATGGACCGTTCCAACCATAGCAGTTTTCCCGCACGTAGATAATGCCTCGCTTCCTATTAGCGCACAAGTTCAGGACATCCTGCTGGCCGAAGCCGAACTTGTCGAAGGCGCCAGGCCGGTAACCATTGATGACAACGTCGGCATCGAGAACAAGTTCGCGGAACTTTGAGCGATCGCTCTCGGTACGTAGATCCAGATGACAGTTCCACTTGCCCCAATTCGTGTCTGGGTGCAGAATACCATACTCTGGGAGATGAGGGGAGATAACGCGCATCACGGACGCCCCTAGCTCTGCCAGACCACGGCCAATTGAAGGACCAGCAAGTATTCGAGTCAAGTCCACCACTTTTAGCCCTGCTAGCGGTCGAAGAGGCGTGGTCTCGGGAATAGAGGGCCACCAGCAAGGTGGTTGCTCGTCACCAGTTGCTGGGAAATCGTGGATCTCGAAGAGGTCAATATGCTCGTTGGCTTGCCCGTGCTCCGACGCCCAATATTCATCTATTGAGAGGGACACTTGTCCCGACTGGTGGTAAATATCGGTGACCCGGCGTTGAAGTTCCTCTGAGGATATCTTTGCAGCTGCGTCCTGGTAATTCTGCACTGCTTCCTCATATGTCGGCGCGTCCAGGTCCAGCGGTAAACCGAGCGACTTGAGAGTTGGGTCAGGATTCAAGTCTCCATGCGTGTGAAAATATTTGCCATCGGAGCATCGGCACCAATTCGAAGCAACTCCACGGTGTAAAGAGGCGTACAGCCTATGCTTGTCGCACGGAGGAAAGTACTTCTCCACGGCCAAGTTCCCAGGCTTCAAATCACCATTTACGGCGATGTTCTCACCCTCTGGATCAAGCGTCCATAAGAGACAGGACATTATGAACAAAGAAGCGTGATCGGTGTCAATAGTCACCGCTTGGGCAGGAAGATTGTATTTTCGTTCCAAGACGACATTGATCAGACTTGCTTCCAACATTTTCAACGCCGAGACTGATTCGGCCTGCCGCCAGTTGATAGGTATACTTGGAAGCTGAGAACCGTTCAGTCTTATTAGGGATTCAGCGCCGGAGCACTCCTTTGGGAGGAACCTGCTTATTCTTGGGTTGTTGAGGATTCCATTCTTGAATATCTTCAACGTCTCTTCCTGGACGCTATAGCGTCGATCGGGATGGCCATTACCATTTGTGTACATATTGACGTGCGTTTCATGTCGGTCAGGCCTGTTTATGGCGGACATTGTGGCGATATAGTGCAACAACGCGTGCAAACAAATCGGGAATGAGAAAGGATTGCGCTTGAATCCCTGGATATCGTTGACCCCTCCATCACCAAAGGCCAGGATGCCCGCCGTAGTGGTTATGATGTGGACAGCTGCAGCTAGTCAAAACCCTGACACCGTGAGAGCCGAGGTCCCAAGGGATTGGGAGGATCCGTCCAGGCGTCGTACTTTGGTTAGCGTGTTACCCATGCTTGCCATGCCAATCCCCGAACCGCGGTGGAAGCGTCTGGAGATACGAGGCAGGTCGGACATAGTCGAGGCGTGGTAACATGCAGCCGACTTGGAGCGGGCATACCAGTCTTCGTTCTAAATTTGTTTTGACTGCCACGACTCGGCTGAAATCAAGAGAACGGCCACCGAAAAGCGGCTTGCAAGCATAACAAAAATTGAAACTGACAGGAGCGCGCCCTCGGCTCGAAAGCTGCCTGCTCGCTTGCTCGGGCCCTGTTGATACGGCTTGTCTGCCTCGTGGCTACTTGATATTGTGCCACCTGGACGACCACCAAGACTGGATTTCTAGATCACCCCGGAGTAGCACTACCCAGTCTTTAATAACCATGCCAGAAGGTAGACGTCTTCGTTCAAGACTGCCCTTGAAAGTCTCAAAGTCATTGCAGCGACGATTGACTCATCATGATTCCCACTATTTGCTCTCTCGATATTGTTGCAATGACAAGATCACCAAAGCATTCTGCCAAGAATGCTTCGTCAGTCTCGGCAGCACACACACGACCTCCACTGTGTGGCGCAGTTACCGTCCGGCAGCGGCAGCAGAACAGTTAGCAAAATGCTTGTAGCCAACTGTGGCCGCGTAGGCCATGTCTACATTGGGTGACAAGCGAAAATCCAAGAACTACTTGAAAACTTATACGCCCAGTGTACCGTTGATTCTAGGCTTTACAGAATCTAGCCAGAATGGTGTAGACCTCGAAGCAGCAGCAGAGGCTATCGGGTTTTTTATTATACTTAAGGTATCCGTCGGTGATAATGATAAAGGGTCTAGATTCAGTGGGAAACAAGCCGTTCAAGCACATCCGTCGAGCATTCAGAACGCAACGGTTCGACCCGGTGAATCTGGATCATCACGGTGACAAGGGGTAGTTGATGTGACGTGCAACCAGCAACGAATTTTGGACGATTGCGTATGGGATCTCTGTCTCTTTCAACACACCATAGACGCGAGTCAGCGTCGTCTAGCCCGAGGTTCAAGGTTGTCAAAATGGATCCAAGACTCCACCGCTCCTCTAAAATATGGCGATAGCGTTAGGATGACTTCCGACGCCCCCTGTTCGTGTCTCTTCGTCAGCAGATTAAAAACCTTCATGGTATCAGGGTGTCCCCATACCAGGCACATTAGCCGGCGCGCTCGCGAGGAAGAATGTATATTGGTTCTTGCGTTTGCACGTTTCGGCCAACCGTTCCAGATCCCACATCTCGCCTATGGGTACGCCCCATCGTGGCACCAAATACTGATGAAGGTTTATTGATTGCCGGGGCCATGCTTCGAAGGCCGGGGCGTCGCCCACCACGGCGCTGAAGTAATTGTCGTGGAGGAAGTCAAGCATATCTTCCGTTTGCTCAACTCCGACGAATGTATGCTCCGGTATCTTCAGAGTACCTAAATGTGCGCGTTGCTTCTGGTCCAGGCGATTGTAGGTGTCAACAAACCCTGAGCGGATCATGAGGATATCACCGTATTGGAACTCAATCCCTTGTTTCCTTGCAATGGCGTGAATGTCGCTCAGAGCGATACGATGTGTGGTGTTCGGATCGTAGCTTTTGCCAGCGTAGTCCCAATAGTCGATGAGCACGCCACGACCGGCTCCAAGATGTCAACCATGTTGCTTTCAGAAATATGCAGTCGAGCTCATACCTATTCCATGCTCGGCCCAGGCCTGCATTCCACCACCTTGCGCTTTATAGATTTCGTCCTTGGTAAGCTTCCCTACGTTTCAGCGTAGCTCTCTGACGAGGCTGAAAATCGTTCTTACCCCATTGTAGAAAATGATATCGTCCTTATGCTTCAGTCCGACCTTTGGGAAGGATAAGAGTCTGCTCGTCAGAAAAGAAGGGCTGTGGCGGCCTTACATGCCGGAAACCGTCCCACTGCCAATGAGTGGTCAATCTAGGGCAAAGTGATGAACTTCTCCTTGGGTGACAAACCTGTGATCCACTTTGCGTGTTCATGTAGTATAAGTCGTCAAAACCCGATTCACCGATTGGCGAGATAGTATGCACAAACCCCTGTCTGCCAAAAGCAGGAGGGTTTGGGTAGTCCGCACGCCAACTGAGAAAATGGGTTGTCAGGGTTGGATCGTGACCTGATCGTAGTTCCAACTCACTTGAGGTTTACTATCTCACCCGTCTGGATCAACCTCGCGGCGGATGCAGTGCGCTCCTTAGTGAGGAGGTTAAGACGCCCGAGCTGTTCCCCGTGAGATCCTGCCCAAAAGCAACAACATGGGGGAGAAAAACCTCATCATCTTTACCCCAGAACCACGCCGCTCCATCTGGAGCTCCCTCTATTTGTATCAGTTCAGAACGCTTGGGTAGCGCTTTGGAAGAGGGTTCAAACTGCATGGTGGATGTCTATAGTAAGTAGATTGAAGCTTTTTGGCCCAAACAAGACTATATGACCAATGTCAAGGTCGTAAATATTGAGCACATTGATTCGAAACTGACCTAGTGGATGACATCGGCCGAGCTACCACCCCAGGCAGCCTGGGGTACCGTGCAACCCGTAATCGGGCGAATCCGAACCTAGGTCATTTCAGACACGAAACTCAGTTGAGTTCCCCCGCACTGGGGGTACGAGAAATGCTAAGTTAGTTGACCGCGGTTTGGTTACAAGGACCTCCAAGGACCTCCAAGGACCTCGGTTTTACAGTTGCTGAGTCAACCATCCTCTAGAAGCCCACATTAGCTATACGAAAGTTTCCTTTCATTACTAGTCAAGGTTCATCAAAACCCCATGTCTGACTCGAACATCCAGCGAACAATACGCGCAACCCTCGGCGATAACTTTGCCTCATTTCGCCGATCAGTTCTCAACGCCACCTTACACTCGGGAAATTCGACCAGAAACTCCTTGAATTACTTGTTTACCTCTAGTAGTAGTATCAGTCCTTCTCCCCCCCCCCTTCAAGCCAAGTACCGAGAAACAATCAGTCAGCCCAACCCAACATGGGAGAAACCGTCCATACCAAGGTTCGGTGTTTCTACTCTTCTCTTGTCGTTTTTGTTTGCCCCTTTTCTCCGTGGTGAGATCCCCCTGCAACATGACAGGAGGGGATCATTCATTCCGCCAGCCCTGTTTTACTGTTGCTGTACTGGATCTTTCTTTGGCTACTCCGGCAAGAACAAGGAATGTGAAACCCGTTTTCCCGACCGTCTGTCCTCTCTCCATATATTCCACCCACACCATATCAGCCTTCCCGCGCAAGAATGCCGAATAGTCTCCCATTGTCGACGACACACCTGGATAGGTCCGAATTTGATTCACCCTCGCCAGCGCCCGTGGTACCAATGTTCTCGGATCTTCGCTCGTTGTATTCTTGGTCGTGTGTCCCGCAGCCCTTGGGTGCTATGCATTTGGGGCGGGAGAGAGGTCCATGGCAGCCCAACTCGGGGAGAATTTCGGTCTCCATTTTGATGTCGTCGCAAGGGACGCCGCGCATGCTGGCAATGATGAGCGCGGCTTCGAGACAGGGCGTGCTGTTTGCTGCAATGGGCGGCTGAGCGAGTCTTTGCTTGGGTGGGACGGGAGAGACGGCAGGAGATGGGGTGGAAGATGGATGACGTGCTGTTGATGATATCTCAAGGTCGGAAGTGGCAAAATTCGAAGATGGCGGCGAAGGCATCAACGCCGGGGTATCGTCTCCCTCTTCAACGAGTGGAGTCCAAATACGCTCTTCGTGCTCTTGACTGTTGACTGCGGCGACGTCGTGCACTCTGAATGAGCTCGGAGGCGGTCCGTATGCAAATGACGATGGAGGTCGTGAAGAGAACACAGTCGTCGTCGAGGTCGTCATTTTATTGCTGGTTGGCTTGGCGACTATTTCACGAAACTGACTTGGTGGTGCTGGCATGACCGTAAAGGGAGTGCCCTGTGCGAATGTCTTACCGTCGAACACGCGGCTCTTCCTTGGTGGGCCGGTCCGTCTGATCTTCCGTCGTCCATCACCGTGGGAATGACCGTCCACCATGTCTTCCCTCTGCGACACGCCATTAGGACGCCCGGCCAATGACCTCTGCAGAATTTCATTCTGCTCCCGTAAAGCCCTGACTTCCTCTCTCAAGATACGATTCTCCTCCGCAACCCTGCGCGCTGCTAATTGCACTTCTGCAGTAGCTTGCACACCCTGAGCTTCGTAAGCGCGTATACGGCGCTCGAGGTCTTCAATGTACACCTGTCGTCGGGCGCGGCACCGCCGTTGGTTAATCGTGTTGCGCTTGGCTTGAGGGACCTCCATTGGCGGCGCTGGTCGCGAAGGATCTATGGCTATGGGAGAGAAACTCGAGTCTTGCCGTGATACTGATTCTTGGGCGCTCATCTCCACTGGTGTATAAGAGCCCATGGTGTGAGGCTCATTATTCATCCGCGGCGTGCCTCCGCTCTGAGGTGGAGAGTCGCGACCGATGATCATCCGCGCCTATGATTCAACGAGCCAGCAGAGCGCTCTTCACGATATCAATATAAATATGAGTACGTGGACACAGTTGTTTGAGAGCTAGATGGAATGGCTGGTTAGAGGGAGGATTGTCGTTGGTGGGCTGCGACGGTACGAAAAAAACATTTTGCGTCATTTTTGAGCATCACCAACAACAGCACCAACAAGTCTAAAGCGGCAAGACGCCAAGAGCTTGTCACCCCCGCGCTTTGATTCGTTCGGCGGCCGCTTGCTTTTCCATGTCCTTCTCATCCCCAATCTCAATGGTCATGTGTCTACCTCCTCCTCGATTGTAGACTATTTTGTCCCGATAACCCGTGTCTCGCTTATTCTGTGGCGACATCACACACCATGGGATTGTATATCCGCCCTTACCGCATCAGTCTGGCTGCATGCGGGTCCTTATGGCTCACTATCACAGGTAGGGCTTGTCCTACAAATACCAGGCCAATAACTGAAGGCCCGTGACACACCGCTTGGTGTATTAAACCTGAGCACGATACCTCCAGATCAGACACTGTCGGGTTCGCGTACCACATTGGAAGGCCCAGTAGTTCGCCGTCTCATCCTGCCTTGCACAATCTTGTCAACATTGTATCGAGCTTGGTGCAACCATGGACGCCGCCACAATTTATCAGACTGTCAACACCAAGTATTCCGAGCTCGCCTCTCATGCCGACAACGGTGAAGTCCGGGCATCCAAAAGCACTCAAATTGCAGCATCTTTCGGCTATTCGTCAGAAGATCTGGCGTCCCTCCCGACCGGAACGAACCTTGGCCTCTCATGCGGAAACCCACTAGCGACAGCGAACCTTCAGCCTTATGAGAATATGGTCGACCTCGGATCGGGAGGAGGACTTGACTGTTTGATCGCGGCTAAACAGATGTTGGCAAAGAGTAAATCACCGAGTGGGAAGATATATGGTATCGACAGGAGTGAAGCAATGATCACATTGGCGCGGAAGAATGCCACGAAAACCAACCTACCAGAGGGCCTGGTAAAATTCATCCAAGCACCAATCACGGACATCTCCCTCCGCGATTCCTCAATTGACCTGGTGGTCAGTAACTGCGTCATCAACCTAGTTCCAGACGAGGATAAATCCACCGTCTTCAAGGAAATCCATCGACTCCTCAAGCCTGGCGGGCGAGTCGCAATCAGTGATCTTCTCGCAAGGAAGCCCATGCCAGACCATATACGACAAGACGCGGCCTTACTGGTGGGCTGCGTCGCAGGTGCAAGCCTGGTGGACGAATATCGGCAATGGATGGAGGAAGCCGGGTTTCAACATGATAACATTGTCTTCATCGACACCGGAAAAGACTTGAACGTCTACCATGATGCGGAGGGCACCGCCCCTTGTTGCATGGAGGCAAGCCAGTCGAAGAGTTGCTGTGACAGCGGCACAGAGAGCGCCTGCTGCGTCGAGAAGAGTGGTAACGAGCCTGTCAACAAGGTAGACTTCAATCAATGGGTGGCTTCATATCAGATCTATGCCGTCAAATGACCGGCAGTCAGCCAGCAACACCATGCAAGCAGGGTGTGTGATGTAGAGCATGTTTTGCCGAATGAGATCAATCGAGAGGTTCATGTAGCCTGAATCGACAATCTCGATAAACCTATACCGTGGTTCATGCAGAACCCGAATGGCCCTGCAACAACACACTCAGTCCTTTCGACTGTAGTCCTCGGTATAGATAGCAGCGCCCGTTGTGTGATGACGAGGTGTCCATCGTAGTAAGGGCTGTCGACTTGGACCAGCCGACTGTGGGTCAGCGAACGTCAGTATGCGGCCCAGTCTGTAAACTGTCACGACTGTTTAATGTTCAGGAACATCTGATCTTGTGAAGTAATTGGAAAAAAGTAGCTGACTCCAAGATATAATAATAACAATCTCCAAACTCCCCTGACCAATGATCCGTCCAATTCGCGGCCGATCGCGGTCATCATCGGCGTTGTCTCCCGGAAACCTGTGCGACTCCGAGTCGTTGATTAGTATACAACTACCGCGTACGGCGAGTGAGATGTGACTTTTATAATATCGTCTACTATCTCCTATTTGTGCACGATCGAGAGAGTCTCCGTGATC
>WJFF01000042.1:39551-51592 GCA_011800825.1 Fonsecaea pugnacius | reverse complement strand
CATGCGCCTTACGCTGCTGCGGTGTACACAGCACAGCATAGATATGTGCTCGTCGAACAGCCGAACGAACGAACCAACAGGTGGTACAAAGGACTCAGAAATCGACAACTACAAGAAGGTGACAGGAACAGCAAGCAGCTACTACAGATTCCCCGTACTTCTACTTCTGCCACTTCTTTTCTTGCCTGAAGATACAATCATCCACACAACCATCCACATCAAAAGGGTGACTCGGCGGTAGACTTGATCATACGCACGGTGTGAGTATGGTCCACTGACTATTCTCTCGACCGTGGTAAATGTTGGAAGCGTCAAACCAAGGTACAGCATGCCTCGGTGTATTCACTAAATAGTACCCGATACTCGTCGTTATTACATTACATCTGCATGATCTTATGCCATCCAAAACCGTTTCTTTATCCAAGTTGTTCTTTTCCCGTCTCCTGGGTCGACAAAGTCGGCCAGCTAAGGAGCTGCCAACTTGTATCCTTGTCGATTGTCCTCCTAGCCAGGAGGCCGCTGATTCAAAGATCCAAACCTCCGTCCCGCATAGATTTCGTAGCATCGGCAACGATACTTGCCACCACTGTAGGATATGCATTGACCAAAGCCATTCGCAAGAAACCCCTTTTGTGCCCACATAAACAACCCAAATCATGGCAACATGCATCATATAGTCATATTCAAGAAGAATCACTCCCCAGATACACCAGCTTTGTCTTCGAGCGAGTTCGCGGGGGGGTATCCAGCACCTCAAACGAATCACAGAGGATCGGGCCCATGACATCAAGATCCATTCTTGACCTGTAACGGTACTATCGTTCCCCCAGGCTCGCCACTTTGCCTGCAAACCTTGCGCCAGCACTACCGCGCTTTTGCAGCTTGTTGGACCCGTCTGACGAAGAAGACAACGGTGAGACCCTATGCACGATCGGCAACGGCCCTAAGGTGTCAGTGACACCACTGTAATTGGACGTTGAGCGCGCTGTTCTCTGCTCAACATACAGCTGCGCAGCGGAAGATAGGGGTATAGCTGGAAGTTCGACGGGAATCTCAGCCCCATTCTGCACCAATAGCTCAGCCATTGGAAAGGCTCTGACCGCTCCCGCCGGTGTGCTCGAGTGGGAAGACACTGGACGAGCAGGGTCTGCAGCTGCGAGAGCCAGAAACACCGCATGGGTGTTCCTAGATCGATCGTGCGCGTTCACATTGGCCCTTTGGGCGATGGCCTGGAGGACTCCCTGAAGGTCATGCTTCTTGATCGAGGTCAGTAATGTGTCGTCGGCAGAACCATATTGGGACACAGCCTCCACGTAAGCCCGTTCGACATATTTGGCCGTTATGAACTTCAGGCGCTGGTCTCGGGTAGCGTTTGGATCTGGCTTGAGAGACCGATCAAGCCTTGCC
Source organism: Fonsecaea pugnacius (assembly GCA_011800825.1). Taxonomy (NCBI): domain Eukaryota; kingdom Fungi; phylum Ascomycota; class Eurotiomycetes; order Chaetothyriales; family Herpotrichiellaceae; genus Fonsecaea; species Fonsecaea pugnacius. The sequence goes on along the minus strand of WJFF01000042.1, from coordinate 50,185 downwards.
TCCCAGATCATGTTGCTGATTCGATTGCCGATCAGCATGAGAAGCTCGACGATATCGTTGGTGAAAGAGTGCACGTCCAAGGTCAGAGATCGAATCTTGGATACGTGTGTACCCAGAGATCGATGAATCCCGCCACATTCAATGCACAGAATAATCCCCAGATTTAGAGATACCCACTCGACCTTCGCAGCCGAGCCACAATCAGCACAGAACTGGTTTCCGTGGTCGTTGTTTCTGATTAGATCGAGCAGCTTGGACGGATTTTCTTCGTAGCTGTTGCTGCTGGTCCTTGTGTAGGTGGGCCTAGCACCCACAGTAATACGTCGTGTGACTCCGCCCGCGTCACTTCGGTGCGAATACCCGTGCGGGCCCGATTGTGACGAGCTCTTACCAGTAAACATCTGTCCAAATTCACGTCCAACGTGTTCTTTTCGACTCTGCTGAGGGACTTGTCCGCCGGCCTCGACGGCACTCTGCAGCGCGTTGTTGATTGCATTGATCCAGTTATTCATCTCATCCTCAGTTGTCGCTTGGTAGACTCGCTTATACTGGGGCGTGATGACCTCGAAGCAAAACCGGCGCTCTGCATCTCGAGCAATGCGGACGGACGCCATGCGAAGGTCAATTGGCTCGCGATGCAGATCCAACTTGTCCTTCCAATTGCTGTATTCGGAGAGTTTCCCTTGATCAAGCACGATCCAGAATCTAGGAATGGTTAGTACTACCTCAAGGACAATTGGGGAAGGGCTTACTTGTGCCAGGCTCCTTTGGGGTCGATATGGGAGTTAGGTTTGCTTAATGCCCATAGCAGTCCTTCTTTCCGATACTGGCCCACAGAAGATTTGTCGGCTGTGGATACTGAGCTTTCATCAAGATCACGGATGCCTTTAAACTTGCTCGGCGTTGGTGCGATGGAGGCTGCACTCGGCGATGTAGATAGGACATTGCCCACAGGTAACGCTGAATTCGTCGTAGGCGACAGGGTTTTGATCGATGCATGGCCAAACTGGGAGCTGGTGCTATCCGCCCGGCTAAGATCAGTATCTGATTGATACCCCCCATGGCCATTTTGTGGTGCTGCTTGAGTCGACGTTGGGGGAGGATGATGGGAATCGGGATCCACGGAGATTGGCCCATTCTTCTCGAGATTTCTTCTCTTTTCCTCTCTTTCCGTCCTTTGCAAGTTGTATTCTTTGTCAGCATCAGAGACCTCTTTGACGAGAGCATCTAACTGCGGAGTTAGGCTTTCCACCTTCTTCGCGGTGGCAAGGAATGCCTGCGCCTGGCCATTGGCATATTTTGTGAGCTGCGAGAGGAGCTCTTGTTCTTTGCGGCCACCGTGAAGATCTTGCATGAAAGTCGAATAATCGAATCGCTTGAGCTCAAAATTCTTCCTCTTTGTCTGATATTTAGAATCACTCTCTGCACGTTTCTTGTCCTTCAGAGAATCCTGCCTCTGACCAAGATACCGACCCACATAGGCGTAATAATCTCGACTCTCATCGTCAAAGTCCTTTTTCTTCGCCTCGACTTGTTTGATGTCCATATTATACAGCTTTGAAATGGGATCGATGATCTGCTTCTGCAATAGCGTGCTGTTTCCCTTCTCATATCTCAGTATCTGTTGAGCAATGTTCAGAAAGTAATGGTCGAGAGCAGGTTTGAAAGCCGTTGCATTGGACATGGAGGCCTCTTGAAGCGCCCTTAAAAACTCGGACATGGCCTGGTTGCACTCCACCTGCGCCTGCTGTGCTGCTTCGGCTTTCTTCAGCACCTTCTTGATCTGGACCTTCATAGTCCCCGTCTTCTGCTCCAGGGCCTTCATGGTGGCTCGGAAAACCGGGCCGTCCTCGACGGTGCTAACATCTTCCCCCGGCCGTGCGCACTGGACGTCGATAACAGGCAGCGAAGGCACCGAGGTTGGCGCACTGAGGTTGTGGTCTTTGGGCCGCATCGGTGGCGAGGCTGGAACCTGTGGCTCTGAAGGGCCCTCTGAGTCGCTGACTGCGGACTGATATGACTGCGACGACGGCATCCTATGCCTCTGAGGCGGGATCGGTATTTCCAGGCCCGGAGAAGCAAGTGGTAATCCGGTTGTGAGGGTCGAGTTTTGGACCCAGAACGAAAAGGACGCGAGGGTATTAAGTCTGTGCGCTCTGGAATCATACTCAAGGAAACTGCAGCAGTTGCGCCAACCTCCACCCTTATCCTCTTGAGCCTTCGGGGGTTTCCAGTGCCAAGTCCATTCGTATGTAACTGCATGACTCCCATGCGTCCCAAAGTCACCGATAAACTGGACATTGGAATTCTTGTGCAGATTTGGGTCGGCGTGAAACTCGCGTGTTATAAGGGTGTCCAGCTCTTTAGCATTCTGGGCATATGCGAAAGTCAGCCCGGATATTGTTGCATCTACTGCGGCGGTAGCCGTCGAGGGAGTCGCAGGAAGGGGCCCGGAGTTCTGTCGCGTTATAAATGTGAAGTGGATTTCGAGCTCATCTTCAAGATCGAGCCTAGGAAGAAAAGAAAGGGCAGAGGAATCGGGATCCTTGTTAAGACGTTAGGACAAGCGGTCCGTTGGAGGGGGTTTTCCGTTACCCACTTGAATATACGAAATGGGTCTGTAGTCCGTGGCATCTGGTTTTCCAAGTAGACGCAATGCGGGATAGGCATTGGGTACGATGCTCAAAAGACCTTTCCGTCGGCCATTGCTGACGACGATCGAGCTGATGGAGACTGGCGGCTGGTTGTTAGCCACGGTTGCGGGGGAAGGCAATGAGACCTACAGCGCGCTTGGTCCTTCAAGTATAGCAGGGCGCCGTCGTCAAGTCTGCTGCTGATGTTACCCATCGCTGACCGCCTGCAATTCAGGCTCGAGAATTAGGATGCGCCAGGATGGGCGGTGGACTATTCGGAGGGGGTGAGCGTCGTTTCGGAGGAGTGGTCGCGGGACGAGACAAAGGTGTCGATACAGAAAAGGAAGACAGAATGATTGATGCTAAGACTGCAATACTTGAAGCGTGTTGAGGTATGTACAGATCAAGGAGAGAGAGTGACTTTGAGTAATTAAATGATTGAGTACGAGGTAGAGGATCTGATTTGTCCGAGGGGGAAAGGCCGTACTCGTAGACGACATAGGCTGCGCTGCGCTGCGCCTTCGATGTGAGACGATTCAATCAAGCGAAGGGAAGGCGGATGCGGCGCCACCAGCGGCAGAACATCCAAAGGTCCCCCTTGGTTCCCCTCGCCAAGAGGAGTGTAATTTGACTCCACGGGCGACCCCTCTTTGGGACGAGGGTGATGCCGCCCTATACGTACTCGCCGGCATGCGCCCCGCTGGGTGAGCGATCATCGGTGGCTCAGCCGCCTCAGCGCAGGTACTACAACGGTGACCTCGTCGTCAATCAACTACCCATACGACCAGCTTCCAGCGGTCTACCTAGATCCCCTATCCTTCCTATCATGCGTGTATCCCAAAAAAAAACATCTCCAGAGACCGTGCGCACAATGGTGTAGGCCGAGATACGGTGGCCTGCAAGAGAAAGGCTTCGGTAGTAGTGATACCGGGCCTTTTGACTTGATTATATTCCGTATCAGTGTATGTCTGAGAGAAGTGATGGTGATGGTACATCTCTGGGGTTGCTTGCGCATATATCTGTTTCCCCGACCTCGATCTTGAACAGGGGAAATGGAGTCAGAGCAGAGAAAAAAACGTGTCAAGTTTCGGAAACCCAAGCTGCCACGAGGCTGACTCCCTCTGGCCTGTCTCATTTTTGCTCCAGGAACCGAATATGGGGATTTGTCTTCGTGAAGCAAGCTTCTAGGGGCTGTGCAGAACCGTGAGCCTTGTCGACATCGAAAGCATGGTTGGCCAATGCCACAGACGATATCGAGGCGAACACGCAAAGTTTCTTGCCGGTGACGGCTTGGGTCCGACAATGTGAGGCCTCGAGGTTCTCTTCCACTGAGCCACACATATGTTGATGCCCGCGTCGACCGTTTTTGGCAAGATGCGAAGCTCCTACACCTTGGAAACCCCCCAGTTCACTCTACCCGTGCCTCCTTCCCCTATGCTCACTCCTTCACGCGAACGAATCTGTCTTTCACGTCCCCTCAGCCAATTTTGTCTTCACCTTCCGCCCGATAAAAGAGAGTTTGGTTGCGATTCTCACCCATTCTGAACACCTGCACGGCATCGTTGTTGCACATCAACACTAAATCATCGGCGATGTCGAACGGCGGGAGCTCGAACCACTTGTTCCCTCTCGAGAGCGTGAACAGATGGTGAACAAGCAGTTTCCGCTCGTAGCCCCGGGGCCTATCATCCAGCTCAAGCCGTCGGAGCACCTGCATCGGTGGCTGTTCCTTCAGACGCACCACGCTCTGTCTGTAGATTGGAGGTTCTGATCTCGTGAGGGGATGGAGGTCAATGCATTGTGTGACGAACTTGGGTTCGACTGTGCAGTTGGTGGATATGACCTGAACGTCGACGATGCCTGTGTGAATGGCCATATTACCGCCCTTGCCTTGAGCATCCTTCACAGCGAGAGCTTTGGCTTCCTCCGGGTTGAGACCTGGCTGATTGATCAAGTATGCGGAACCGTCCACACCTCCAGTCCACCCAACGCTGCCTAAATTGTCAATGGGGGAGTGCCTCTCCGTCAAGATGAGCTGTTCGATCTCCTCTCTCGTGAACGTCCTATCCAACTGCAATACCTCACGGCCAGATATGACATGCGTCTGACTGGCATTTCTCGTTCCCCATTTTCCATCAAAGTAGTCGTCGCCATGCAGGTCAGGATATATGGCCCAAGAGAGCTCCAAGCCTGGCAGGTCGGCTTCTGGCTGAAGGTAGCCCTCACTCCAGTATCGCTCCTCGGGCGAATTGGGAAATTTACCATCGATGTTCTGAGTGAAATGAGCCGGGGTTCTCAAACCAGGGAATCTCTTCCAGGCGGACCCCAAAGCTTGGTCGTCAAAATTGAACGCTGTGAGCTGTCCCGCCATGAACAGCGCGTCGGGCATCCGTTCTCGCCCCGTGACGAGTGAGAGCTGCGACAGAAGATTGAATGGATATCGTGCGAAGTTGCCCAAGAGCTGGTCCTGGTCCACCCACGCCCAGAATGGATTTTGCGGGCTCTGAAACAGGTCCTTCAACATATACCCGAGAAAGGGGCGCCATTCGTAGTTGCGGTAATCCTCTCGGTTGGACCACTCCTTGGTGACTTCGGCATGCTCAGTTGCATTGCAGCCCCAGCCGAACGTTTGCGAGCACATGAAATCCACGTGACGACGAATATATTCCTCGTCACTCATGCAGACAACCTTGATGTTGTTCCCCCAGGTAATGTTCACCCCAGCCTCGTCAAAGTCCATGCACGATTTGCCTGGAGTCTTCAACCTGTTGATAAGCAAAAGATCCACCGAGTCGGCGTTCTTCTGGACGGTATAGTAAAAGTGGCGCAGATATGGTGCGAAATAGTCGTCTTCCCACACCCCGACCAGAGTTATCCGACGTTGTCTCGAGGGCAAGTCATTCACACCCGGGAACCTCGCAAAGGCACCGCTGAATGGTGAAACTGGAGCTTGGTCCGAATGGTTTCTGGAGCCCGAAAATATCGAATCGAAATTCTTCCCCAACAAGAAGGTTGCCAAAGCAAACATGGACGCCAAGGTCATGTATAATATCTTGGAAGTGAGATGATGCTCCCATGCCTCATTAGTAAATCGACATAGCAGCCCGAAGTAGCGCTTGACGAGGCTTTCCCTCTACGGCAGTAATGAGCACATTCCTATTCCTGGTCATGGATAGGACGCACCTCTGTATGTATCCATTTTGGCAGGCTGAGTTGTTCATCTGATTCGGGAGAAGAGCCGTCACATCCGAGCAGTTCGTGATCTTCGCCGCTGCCCGGGCTCGCACAAGATTCCAAATCGTCGCCGCCCATAGCGACTCGTCATCAGGAGATGCTGGATATAGTGGTCCAGATGTTCAACATGCCGAGTGTTCAGAAGGGTAGATTATGCCCATAGCAACTGTGTTTGAGGCCCAACACTTTCTGTCGGTGAGATGTTGTGGGTGAGGAATGTACCTGGAAGGGGAAGCATCATGACGCGCAGCGACGTTCTAACTCCCCAAACCTCAGCCCCGTACAACCATCCCCCCTCCTCCTTTTGCAAGCCTTCAGGAGTTGATTCCGGGTAGCGAGGTATATTGTGATCTTGAAGTGGAGGTAGGAGGTCAAGGAGTGGGCATGGGAGTGGGAGGCATATAGTTTGCCCCCTGCTTGATCGTCGCCAAACTAGCTTCAGAGCGACGCCCTCGTAGCCTCGGCCGCGATCCGGTATTAACTAGTACAGCTTTACAGCTTTAGTGCCTGCTACCATACAGCTAGTCTCAAACAGCTTGACCTTCAAACTCTATCTCGCAAAAGCCCATCCAACTTGGAAGGGAAGATTGCGACTTCGCCCTTCCGAGTTGTGTCGGATTGTGCAAGCATGTGATAGTTAATGGTGTCATTTCAACTATTTCTCCTTGCAAGACCCAGCTTTCCTGGTGGTACGGTGAACCTCGAACCCCAGCGGAGACTTTGACCCACCGCCTAGTTTCCTCGATAAGGTTAGGACATTTAAGTAATACCCTGCTTGTCCCTTATCGACGAGGACGCGATAAGTCGCGCCTATTCCTCGAAGCTTACACGGGTATGTGTCTCCATAGGTATGCTATCACAAAGGAACTCGCAAAATGCTATCCTCCATATATGTGCAGCCACGCCAGTGACCCATAGACCAGAGCGTCATCAGGCACTATGCCAGGGTAAGATGGCGCAAGGCTTCGACTCTGCTGTAGAGTATGACCGCCTCTAATATCGACGCACCGTACCGCCAGCTACAAGTCCAAGAACTCGGACGTCAACTCGAATTACCAGAGCGACTGACCGGAGGGGTACACGGTCGACATCCCCTTCAGCACCATGATGAAGATGTAGCGATTGGTCGACAGCAAGGCATCGGTTCTGTCGCAATGGTCGATACTATGGTCCTGGAAGCACCTTTCAACGTTGAAGTTCGTCATGCTGCAAGTTGATATTTGAAGAAGATCAATTCCAGAGCGCTTCCTGTGCAAGATAAATCTGTCATTATATAATGTGCAAATCCCCCCAAAAGAATACACTGAAGCCTTTTGAATCTCCAACTCCCACCCTGTCTACTCTCCCTATGACTTGATTTCATGATTTCATGTTTCCTACGTACCATGTAGTGAGACATTCGTCCAAGCCAGTGCCATACCCGTCTCACCGACTCCAATAGCCCTCCATCTTCCAACGCGGCTTCAGCAACATCTCCTTCAGCTGGTGGTCGGTCATACTGTTGCGCCACCATTTCTCATGGACCGCCGCGATGCCGTGTCTGTAGTCGTCGAAGACCGGGTGGTTCATGACCCAGTAATGTCGAAGCTGGGAGTAAGGCATGTTGCCGTCGGGCCGGTGGACGTATTCGAGCAGGTTATTCTCGGGCGCCAGCATGGGGGTGCGGCCCTCGATGGCGCCGATTCGGAGATAGTGCGCCAGCATCTCCTCGGAGGGGTGGAGCACCATGAATCCCGCGTTGAGGGCCTTGGAGCGCGGCGCCGGCCACGGGTGCTTGTCGCTGCCGATCGGGGACGAGTCGGCGGCCAGGAGATAGCGCTGGGGCTGGGGCCCCTCGTCGTCCTTGGTCTGATTCTCCATGCCGAGGTTGATCTGGATGTCGGTCTCGGGCTCCTCGAAGATGGCGTCGAGGGGTTTGAAGAGGACAATGTCCAGGTCCATCAGCAGGACCTTTTCGAACTGCGTGAGGCGGAACACGTTCATTTTGTCCATGACGTGCTTCCACCGGGGCCGGTCCGGCTTGACCGTCTCCAGCTCGATGGAGGGGAATTCGGCGATCCAGGCGCCCTCGCGCTCCAGGCGGCGTCGTTTCGACTGTGAGACTTGCGGCGACACCAGGACCACGATGGGGATGGAGTTGTTGGTCCGTGTCTCGGGGTCGTGGAGAAGTTGGTATATGAGCAGCCGCACGGATGTGAGGTAGACGTCGTCTTCGGTTTCTTCCTCGCCGGCATCCTCCTTTTCGGTGGGAGCCAGGTACACGACGTATGCGTACTTGGACTCTGGGCGTTCCAAAGTGCCGCCGGGGACCACAGGTCCTTGTGTCGACGTTGCGAGAGGTGACTGGACGAAAGATGCCCCCCTGATGACTTCATTGTAGGCCCGCGATGGTGATGTCGAGCCAAAGAACAGGATGAAGACGGTGAAAATCAGTGCCCCCGAGATCACCACCTCTCGCGAGCACAACGTGAACCGACGTGAACCCATGGCCGTGTCAATCGACTTCCTGGCACCTAGCGCTGATAGAATGATATCACAATAGACAGTGTGGTATGAGGGCGAGTCAAGTTAGTCAGTGGTATGGATTATCCTCGAAGACGCGTTGCATGCATGAGGTAGAAGAGGTTGTCCCATCACCATCGCCCCCTATCTCCACGCGTGAATGGGATGCAGTATATGCTCCGAGTACATCTGTCCTGGGCAGTGGGGACGAGCGCTAAGTAACCGAGTCTTAGCCTCGCCAGCCTCGATACCACTAGTTGCTTACAATCCCCTCCAAAAGTGCTGTCAGACGAAAAGTGCTGCATCTGGTACCTATGGGTCAAGTGCGAGCCCACGAGCGACAAAACCCCCAGTTTAGTATAGAGTTGAGATCGGGGACGGTGGCCATAATTCAACTTCAACCCATCCCAAGCCTCAGTGGCAACCTAACCTAATGGTGCAGACCTTGAGAAACATGGTGCAGCAGGGATCTCATTATCCACGCAAGCATACAAACTCCCCCTGTCGAATTGGTTGGAGGTTGAAGAACGATCTTGTTCATTGGTTTCTCTCACTCGACAGCTTCACCCTCGACTTCAAACTCGAACGGAGACCTCTGAAAGTTAATCCAGTCACCCCTGTTGGACCCTTCAGTTCAGCCCTCATCACTGGAGGGATTGGATGCGTGAGGTCGTGTGGCGGTGCGGCAAGATATGTCGGTATCTGTTGAAGTTGGCTGGTCAGTTACGTATTGTGCGGGCGAGGGAGAATCTGTAGGGCTCGGAGACGTAGGCTCAGAGGATGGACTTTGCAAAGCCCACCAGGTTGGTGTGCTTGGCCACCGTAACCGTTGCCATCTGAAAGAGTTGAGACTGAGCGAACTGGTGGGCCTAGATAGGGAGGCGATTATCTACGAATGGGACCGGGCTCTGCCACTGGAGTTAGTAACATACAGACAATCCAAGATAATCCAATGGCAACGCTGCCTGGTGGAACGTGATGTGTCGACACGGAAAGGGGGGGCTTCTTTGGGTCTTGGAAGAAGATGGAATTGTCATTGCTGGGTTCAAAGATCGCTTGGCAACCTTGTCCAGGTGAAGATCCCTTTCCTCGAATGTGAAGCCAACCAATCTGCCCCATATCGATGATGTACCCTGCGGAATGGCTACATGGCGGTTTGGACATGTCAATGGGAAACACAATTTCGATGTCGCGACCAGGTTGAACCCATTGAATGTGATGCAGGGAAAAGGAGAGAGACCTGGGCGAACTTTGACGAATTCAAACTCTAGTCAAGTAAACCTTACAGCATGCCGACACACACGACAGGAAGCAGGGGAAATGCTAGAAAGGGCTCGGGGTGAGGTCAAGAACAGGTCGAGAGTCTTAAACAAGGATAGTCTATTCGGATCAAAGCACCCGAAGTGACGGCAATGCTTGATCCCGCGTGATCTTTCCGAAACCTTATCTGGACGCTTGCTTTTACGTTACAATACAAGTCAAGACGATGCCAACCTTCGCCAAGTTTGTGCAACGGTAAGTTCGCTTGACTCTCCTTTATAGGAATAGTGACTATTTCTACCAATACGAGATACGAGACTATAACGGATCGAGAAGGGCTAAGTTTCACTACAACGATGCAGAGCTGTCAGAGGAAAAAACAAGGAACGAGATCATGGTGTGCGCGCGAGGTACAGGAACGAATGTACTTGTAGAAAAGGTCTCAATGGAAACTAGTCACACGCCATGTCGAATAGGATACATACAGAAGGTCTGAATAGCTTGATTCTCTACTATCGATGCCAGTGAAGGAAAGCGTAGCTGTTGAATGTACTGTAGGTAAACACATGATGAATGTAAGAGGTAGTTAAAACACCTTAATAGATTGAAATACTCCTACCTAGAAAGCATGGCGTTATAGCGTCGGTCTTCCTGGGGTAAATGTATCCGGACGTATCTGGGAAACGGACTACCAAGCTAGTCAAGGTAAAGGGAAAGGTAGTGAGGTCTCTTACTTGATTCATAGAATAACTAGATATCTAAGAGATCAGTACTAAGCTCTACTATGTAAAATTGGTGGTAGTGAGGTGATGATAGTGGGTGGCGATAGTAGATACCGCTAGCAGGTAGCGATACGAGGTGACAATACAAGGTGGCGATACGATGCGGGCAATAGTAGCGAGGTAACGATAGCGAGATCTCCAAGTGCTAGCACCAGCCAGCTAGATTTGGTGGTGATAGATTCTACTGAGTAATTACCCTGCGAACTTACGGCTGTACGAACCA
>WJFF01000041.1:139177-187128 GCA_011800825.1 Fonsecaea pugnacius | reverse complement strand
CCTAGCGTCGCGCTCGTTGGCAGTGACATCGCGCATCATCAACGCACCGACCCAAGAAACCAGGGACATTGCCGTTGCAGTGATCATCAGTAACCTAAACACGTCCGCATACGAGCGTATGATGGCATCACGGATCGGAGTGCCGAGGTCGTAGGACAGTTGGACGACCAGCGAACCGTATATGGAGGTTTCTTCCTCTGGACTCAGACCCAAATCTGCCAGATTGGACGCCAGGCGCGCCGGCAATGTATTGGTCCAGATGGCGCCCGAGATGGCGAGGGCGATGGAGGAGCCGACCATGCTAGAGAGGTAGGCGAGCGCGAGCCGCATGGAGACGGTGGACCGGGAAGCTCCGTCTAGGACGCCAATGCTCGTACTGACCGCGTGAACGCCTGTCGAAAGGGAGATCAGCACTTGAGAGGCGATGATGCCGCCGAGGGCCGATCGCGACACCGACTCCATGAACTTGATCATCATCCCGGTGCTGAGAGTGTAGATGGTCAGGGCCACCAGTGTGGTCATTCTGGCGCGACCAAGATAGCGCATAGCACTGGGTGGCGAGCGAGAACATTGGTCAGTCTGAGTCTCTCTGAGAATCGAAATGCACTGTTGACACATGGAGGGCGATACCTACACGCCAGCGACGATCGCCGCAAATCCTGCACCAACATAGTATGTGTTGGCTAGGTAGCCCGCCTCACCAATGCTCATATTGTGGACAACCTGGAGCTGGGATGTGAAATACGAGAACCAACAGCTTGTGATCCGATCAGCCTCAAGGAGACAGAGACGGTTCGTTTGATAGGCACACTCACAACAAACTAATGAAAACTCCACAGATACTAAGGCATGCACTCCACACAACACGGTCTTGCAGCAACTCGAAAGGGAGAAATTTCTTGGGCGCAATGAAGTATTCGTATAACACCAGCAGCACCAAGAGGAAGAACCCCGCCATAATCATCGAGATGATGGATGCACTCCGCCAACCGTTCATTCCCGTTGCTGCAAGGTTGAACGGAAGAAGGAAGATGGTCACACCGACACAGGCCACGGCGACTCCAATCACTACGGTTGTGTATCAGTGCGATATTTGGACGGGTGTGGGGGTTTTTGTGGTCGAGCTCACCGTCAAAGTCTCTCAGGTAACGGAACAGCGTGCGGAAGACGTCGCCCTTTGCTTGCTGCCCTTTTGTTTCCAAAGTCGGAGATGTGATAACAGTCTTCCTTTGACGGTACAGGAGGACATAGCAGACTGGACCTGCGATCAAAGGCAGTATAATGACAAAAGAGCCAAATGCCCATTTTTTAAGACCGCGGCTGTAAAAGGCCTCTGCAGCCCTCGGGCCGGCAAAGGTGGTTGCGATATAGGGGACCTTGGTGAATCCAATTGCCAGTGGACGGTATTTGAACTTTACATTCTGCGTCACGAAAACGAGGAGGGTGTAGAGGATGCCGCCGTACCCAATTTCATAGATGACCTGCAGGGAGAAGACAAAAGGGATTAGAACGCGAACCGACGACAAGGTGGGGAAAAAGGCGCCTCTTACCACGGCCGCCGTATACATTGCCACATTCTGGCAGAACATCATGAGTAGCAGACCTGGGAATCAACCGTTGGTTTAATGTGTCTGCCGTGGTGATACCATTTAGATGTCTCGTACGTACCCAAAATGGTCGCTAGGACCATGAGAACGAAACCTTGCGCCAGTCCCCAGAGGTCGATCAGCCGAGAGACCGCCAGCGAGACGATGCCCAAAATGATGAAGGCTACCTGTGACGTAACTGCGAGCAATGAATGGGAGGAGAAACCGCTGGTAATGTACGGTGTCATGGCCATCACCACATGCTGCTCCATTGCCACGGTGAAGAGAGTTAAATAGACACTGCAGACAAGTTCACCCCAGTCAGCTTATGTTGTTTCGACAAGGGATGACACGAAGGAGCCCGCAAACCCTGCGTAAGTGATACCAAGAAGCCATTGTGATGATGCCCCCATTCCGCTGCTCGGCTATGAAAGAAGAAAGATGGATGACAATAAACGTGAACTCGTTCTCGGAGGATCTGCTTCTGGCCAGCATTGAGGCAAAGACAGCGAGATGGAGAGCGGTTTTTATAGACAGCACCCGAGTTCATGGCGGATTCGCCCAGTGCATTTCGAAGGGAACTCCTAGTCCGTCGGTTTCAATCAGATCATCTGAGTCGTCCAAACTTTGCAGATTGTATATGATGGACGGCATATGGAAGTGGCCCACTACACTTGATCCTAGAGAGCGCCGCCGGGAGTCTTTTCGCGTCCAATATCATTCCACACGTTTGACAACCTCGACACAACGATCGAGTAGCCGAGCATCGCCAAGGCGAGGCTGAGCCTCCTTATCTCCGCGCTAGTTGCAAGCGGTTAGTGGTAGTGGGACCCGCAGAATCCACTTCTGGACCGGGAAATGTCCGAGACCGGAGACTACCTTCATCACCTTCATCACCTTTAGGGTGTAATAACTGGGACATATAGTCTCTGCCTGTTGTCAGTGAGGCTTCAACGCCGAGTGGTTGATCGCGGTCGAAAACTTCATGTATCGCTTGATCACTAGCCGAAGTTTGAGCAGAACAATCTATTGGCTCGGATGACACAATCTGCACTGGGCGAATCCACCTCGAGAAGCGTGAGAGTGCCAAAGTTGCTCCCGCCGTTACAACAAGGCCGGCTTCCAGGTCATTCAGTGAGAAGCATGAGGATAATCTCCCGTTCTGCCAGCCTTCGGCCATACAGTTTCCGACATCTCTGCCTCCGCCGGACTGCAGTGTTGGAACCACTGATTGTATAGCTAGGAGGATACATCGTCGCCAGGGGCGTTGTATCGACGCATCACCAAAAGTATCTCATCAAAGAAAACAGAGAGCCCTCAGCAAGCCAAAAAACAGCAAGTCAAGATGGGCTCAGCCGGCGTTTTGGTTTTCCATCCCGGTCCGCATGAGACCGATGACCGCCCTCGAACGAAGGACGTCATCCAGCGACGACGTCGGACTTTGAACTGCACCGAGTGTAGAAATCTCAAAGTCTCGTGTGACCGGACGCTACCCTGCAGCCGCTGCAAGTGGCGCGGGAAGGCCAACCTATGCTACTATGTGCAGTTTCCCTCCCGGGGAAATCACACCGAAAGATGGGCCAAACGATCTGCTACAGATTGCGGCGACCGTAGTGAACAGACGACCGAAGCTTCTCCTGCCACTCGTCTTATTCGTTCTTTCTTCGATAATGACAATTCGGCAGATATCGACCTGAGCAGCTGGTGGGGAGTTTCGGTCGTAGACGACAGCCACCGTCTATTCCCACAGCTGGCTCTTGATTGGCGCCTGGCAAGGACCCTGACCGGGCTATACAAGCGACTATCCTGTGTCTTGGAATTTCTGAACCCCCCATTGACAGCACCCGTCCTCGTCCAAAGAGGCCAAACTCATTGGGAAGCGGTTTTGCATCAGGTATCTCCTGTTTATCCCTGCTCTTGCCATCTCTCATTACAAACGGCTGACCTTAACGTCGTTGATTAGTGCACGACGAATCTTCCCAGCCTACTCAATGACTTGGCAATGCCTTCAGATTCGCCCTCAAGCAAGTCATGCCCCGCAACGTTTAGTCCCATGAGGCTGCCCAGCTTTCCCTTTGAAATCGATTTGGACGACCGAGCGCTGTCCAAGTCCGAAATCATTGCTAGGTATCTTCCGTCAAAAAAAATCTCCATGGAACTCGTCAGGGGGTATTTTGACACGATCGAGGGGATGTACCGTCTTTTTCATGTTCCGACGTTTGAACTCGAACTGAAACGCTACTGGTCGAGTCCGTCTTCTGCCAGTTACGACTGGCTCGCTCAGCTTCTGGCCATACTCGCGCTGGGCAGTCGAGTTGCGCTGGAAAGGATCGGCCAGCCACTCCCCGCGTCGAGTACGCGATTTTCTGTCGAGAAATATCTCAGAGGGGCGAGTAGATGTCTCGCTCAGCTCTCATACCCTTTTCACGCAAGCTTGGAGACGGTGCGGACTCTATGCCTCATGACGACAGCGAAAAAAGCCAGCGTCTTCTCGTGCCACGAACGGGATGCTTGCGGTCCCTTACTGGATGCCGCTCTTCACATGTGCCTAGTGCTTGGTCTCGATCAGAAGAGCAAAAATGGAAACAGTGCTCGACGGAACTGGCTGGGGACTGTGATGGAGAATCGTGTCTGGACGACCGTGAGATACATGTATCTGCACCATTCAATGCATACTGGCTCGCCGGTGCTAATACCGCCTTCAACTATGCAGTCAACCGGTCTGACAAACGTCAATGACTACGACATTGGCCCAACCTCGGCAGCACAGGATAGCATCCGCCACGTCGACGAGTGGACGGAATCATCGGCAGAGCTTCTCCTTTCCAGGTCACTGCAGCTGGGGTTTAGGATTATCTCGCTGGCAAATCACCTGACAGCGACAGAGTCCCAAAGTGTAGATCTCATCGTGTGCGATTCTCTGGTCCGGGAGCTATTACGAGAGACCGACAGGATCTTCCCTGAACCCGACAGCATGTGGAAGACCCTTCAGCGATGGATGCTTGTCATCTTCCTTCGCCGTGTGTTGCTCACCATCTACCAGTTGGATTCCACGTGGAACTCCCCCAATTCGACCATCGACACGGCTCGAGGCCCCAACTTTTCACCATTGGCAACGACAGAATGTGCCGTTGCAATTCTGGTGCAACAGAGATCCATGCTTGAGGATCCTAGGTTCAGCAGGGCTGCCGGGCGTGTGGTCGCAGAGCTGTTCAAGGAAGATTTTTTCATAGCCGCTCTCGTGGTTGGGTGTGGGTGGACGAGCAGTACGAGCTTCTCATCCTCACTGAGCAAGCTCGACTATTCCTCTGGAAAGGTACTAGGTCCAAAGTGCCTCCACCCTGAAGAGACGGTGCTTCAGGGACTGCACTGGTGTCGGGAGCTCTGGGCTCGGGATGTCCAACATTCCGTCTGTAACTTTGCGGCATACTCGGTCCTCGGGAGGTTGATAGACGTTTTGAAGTGTAGTTATACGCTGAGGCAGCCGCGGTAGAACCAGCGTGGAGAACCCGTAGGAGGATGAAGGGTGATGCGGCGACTATATTCGGCCCATGAGTATCGACCGTGTGGCCAAGCATAGACCAACTATATCAGTCTAGAGTGAGATACCACATCAACGTAGAGTTTGTTGGGCAACGATTGATAATTGGCAATTAGCACAAAACTAAGTATATGAGTATACAGATGACAGAAATCGCTGGTCAAAAAGCGCGAGGTCCATTGTTATTTCAACGAGACTCCCACCCATCATCCATGAAATAGTTAGGTCGGCATTCGGATCTACCATCTAGCTAGTGGGTTAGTCGGGTTGGGGGATGCGCATTAGTTCCAGACAAATAGCAACATTCCTCGCCTACCTACAGACTTATGACCTAGATACAGTATACTGGACCCGACCGCGAGCTACCACTTCCAAGTTTCTCCGGACATGTTAATCCCGCCCACATAAGCAAGCCAATATCAAATGTACTTAAGTAGTATTAATCTGGTTCTAGACCTCTATTGCTAGTGCCGGGAGCTCACAACTCTTAATACAGGCGTCGCCGGTCTTATACCTTACCGAGACTCACGCCAAGATGCCTATTTGAACCCGTCGATAGGTTCTTATGCTAGACTAGTCCTTATGTAGTATAGTCGCCCCATGAAGCCAGCCTGTGACCTACTTAGCAGCCATGGAAGGGTCGACCTGGAGGGAAGGTGTACCGAGACAAGAGACAAGTCACGTGCCAAAGGGTGCTGCACTGACTGCACTGGTAGTGCGACTAGAGCAAACAGTGCAGCACAAGAACATATGCACATACAGGACGCCTCAACCAGGCAGCCCGCTGCACGAGAGATCGTTTTCGACTGGGACGATCCAGGAGCCGGGCGGCGCAGGCCGAGTTGATGAAGGGCCTTCCCTACTCTATCGATGGCTCAGCCTGCCAGCCCCGAGGCATAGAATCAGTGACGCCGCTTTTGAGCCTACATCCTGTTTGATTAGCCGAGCCAGGGGCTTGGTTGGCCGACACCGCTGTCCACTCAAACAGCCAATCATGGCGGCTGGGTCTATCCCCACCGAGGTGAGCAACTTAGGCATTAGACCCATGGCGTCAAGGCGCGAGGCGTCACGGCCCCCACTGGGGTGAAACACGGGTGCTCACTCACCCAGCATCCCCCTGGCTCGCGCGCGCCGGGGCGCGCCCGGGGTGAGCACAGGGCGGCATCACCCTAGTCCCGAAGGGGGGTGAGCTCGATGTCGATTGACCTTCTCTTGGCACCTTGTAAATAATATCCCGTAGTTGTTATGGTGTATCTTCCTTGTCTCTCATCTGTGCAGGCACAGTTCTTGAAGAGATATTTGCCATCAAAGTTGTCGCACTCCTGATCTCTCATAGTATTCTGCACCGAGATATGATCCTGACCTCTAACGAACGATGTCTACGCCCACCTTATCTGTCCTTCCGCCCGCCCCTGATCCCGAAGCATTGGCGACGTTTTTGGAAGAAGAGCTACAGCGCCAGCAAGAAACGACTCCAGAACCCAATTTTCGAAATAAACACCCTGTCCAATCCTACAGTTATCTCTGCGAAATAGAACATCGAAAGTTTTCCCCCTGAGGAAGTTGATCAGATTCGAAAGGAAATCCCTGACGCTGCTTATTGGGAATGTGAAGCCCGAGAGTATATGAAGCGGCTATCCTAGAAAATGTTACAAAATCTCCTTCAGCAATATTGTGTAGAAGGAGTAACAGACGCATGTGGGTGGCGGGCAGTTGCTATAGCTTTCAACCGCCGCTTGCAAGGGCAGGGATACACTGCGAAACAAGTGTGGAAGGCTCGTCTCTCGGTCGCGGATCAGAAATACTGGAAACCTGAGGCACAGCGTCTTCTACAGGTTTCGACCCTCAACGAGCACCGAAGGCTGCAGCAATACACCGAACAGAGAGCAAACGGCCGTGTGACCCCAAGCCCCGTAGGGACCAAGGTGTATCACGGGAAACCCGAGATAGACACTGAGAAGGACACCGAGAAGAAACCACGACGCGCGCTCCAAAAGCCGCAGTCACAACAACAATTCAAACACTCACGAGCTGGAACGAAAGGTGGGGAGCGACGGCACAGAGGTCGGCGCTAAGGCGTGCCAACCGGGAATCAATCCCTCCCCCCTAAAGACTGGGCTGATGCATCCAATCCTTTCCCATCGATATGACATCCTCCCTGTATGTCATACGCACAGGTCACGTCTGATTGCAAGAACTTACAGGCCTATTTTATCCAAAGTGCTCTGCTACGTTACATGGCGTGTCCCGCTAACATAGTGTGCCCGTCTCGCTGCCTCTCAAACCACCGACACATCACAGCAGTCACTGATGTTTGAACTGTCAGTTTCTTTTGACATCATGACGGGCTACATGGATATTTCTCTTGTTATTCTGATTCTAGGGAATTTTGTGGGTACGGATAACATTTCAGAGCTATCAGACAACGCGAAATATACGTTCCACCCCAGGGTATTACGATGCTGACGGACTATCAAATTGGAAAGGCAACCAATCTGAAAATGCCATTCCGCCCTTGCTCGCGTTATCATTTGGGAAACACATGTATTCTCCACAGGGATAGGTCGCGGGTTCCTCGAATGATTCCGACGTGTGTGGTATTCAGCTGGCGAAAGATTACACATCCGGCGTCAGTAAAAGACACTTCAGAATCGATGTCAGTCCAAATACGCATTGCCGCAGACTCACAGTGATATCAAGGAACCCCGTCCAGATCCATGATGATGGTCGCTCGGTAATCCTCTCACAAGGGGAAACCTTGGAGATCATGACTGCAGTTATTATTGATCTAGGAGAAGTCACATTGAGAGCTTGGCGACCGATGATATCACATCGGGAAGAGCTGGATTATCGCAGAAATGCTGAGGGTTTCAGCCGGACATTCCTTAACGCGCACCCACGGTTCCCAAGCAGTCTCGACGTTCCTAGGGCTTCCACGTTCGACCTGTGGTTAGGAAATAACGACACAGTTTCTAAACGGGAAAGAGATGGACATGGAAGTGTAGGTGGGTTTGCAACGATCCTGAGGGTCAGAGAGTTACACTCCCAAGAGATCTTCGCCGCGAAGGGGCTAACACTTCAAAGCATCTGACCCCTCAAGCGTGGTTCGGAAATGTTGGCAGTAATTGATGGAAGATATTAGGAAAATCTCCCATCTGCGGCATGTAGGTGATTCGCGGGCCTATGTCCATGTATATGCTGATAACAGTCCTAGCCTCACATAGTACAGGCGACCGAAGTCCTGAGAAGAACGCATGTTGACGATCCCCCTTGCTTGATCATGTAGTGGATCAATGGTGATCTTTAGCTCAACTACACTCGATGATCGCGATATCCCTGGCTTGATGACTCCCCTCACCAAAGGTCTCGCGTATATGCATGCCAAACGATATACTAACCGTGATATGAAGCCCAAGAACGTTCTTGTCCTTCGAAATGGTCAGAGGTTAATCACTGCCAATATTGCTGACCTAAGTACGACAAATAATGACCTCTCTGGGAATATGCACACCTATACTGGGTCAAGTGTTTACATGGCCCCTGAATTCTGGGAAAAGGAGTTACATTACACCAATGCCGTTGATATATGGTCTCTGGGTATTATTTTACTCGAACTACTCACCCAGACGGGAACGCGATTGAAAGGATGAGATGCAAGGTTGCCACCGAGCCTGGATATGCACCAGAGATGGTTTCGTGAGGACCTCCAGCCGCTTGTCAAAAGCTCACCAGAGGATTTCAGGCCTCTCTTTGTGGGTTCGTTATCACAGACGCCCACTGATAGGTGGACAGCAGTTCAAATCGAGGAATGGCTACAGGAAAATGTCCAGGCATACACCAGTTCCAGCAGAAAGAGTGCAGAGTGTCCTCGCTTGGGGAGATGGGAGGCGAGAGGGAAGATGGGGGTGGACGGTCCGACCACACCACTTTGTTAAAGGCGCGCGTCAGCCGTAGTGCCTCGCCTACCACGAGTATCCCGGATACACAAGCCTTAGGCTCACTGAGCCCAGGCGCGGAAATCTCAGATGAACAGACTGGCATAACTGAGGTGGGAGGAACGAAACGGTAGTATACACTCGAGATAGGAAAGCAAATATAGAATGGTGTCAATGGTAATCAGCTATGGGCTATGCTGAATGGAATACACAGAAGGGGTCACATTAACTAGAATTAACTAAAGTTCTCTGCAAACGCAACCTGTTGAGTATGCACATATATATTACCCTATTTGGTCTGCTAGCTCGTTGACTGTACTTACAAAATAGTGTCCTTCCACCTCCCAGCCTGCCAGGTACAGTCTTCCTTTTCAACCACTGTACTCTGTAGACCACGGTAGCTGGCCCTCTTAGCGCCCTACATGTTCGAACGCACTGAGAAGTCAGTGTAACCGGTGCCTTTGACGAACGTCGCCAGCCACGGGCCTTGGTCCTTCTCAGAAAGCTCCACATAAAATTTCCCATGTGCCTCTCCATCAATAGCACTATACACAGCAGTACCATCAGCGTGGCGTTCATCTGCGTAATAGAAGCTACCTCAGTTAGCTATTTGGCTATAACTCAGGAGGCAGGATGGACTACCTGTATCCGCGGTCCGCGTAGACTGACGCTGCTGTCTGTATCATGTGTGCTGTGGCGCTTTTTCCTATTCCGTGACTCATCAATGCCGGGATTGGCTGACAATTCGTTATGTTTCCAGTAAAGATAAAGGTCCTAGCAGCGTCCTTTGGCAGCGCGTCGAAGGACTTGACGGCTTCCTTTGCCGCAGCGAGCGCGCTAAATGCATTGACATTCATATCACGGATGGCGTCCTTGATAGAAATATCCAATGGGTTGTCCTTGTTGACGAATGAGGCCACCGCGGCTGTCTTGGTCAGTATCAAAAGGATGGTAACGAACAGCTCCAGTAACGAACCATTGTAGACAACTACGCTTGGATGGCCAAGTTGCCTGCGGACGGTTTCGAAAACTGTTGACACGCTTTCGGGATCCTCCAGGTTGGCCTGGATGTGGAGTCGCTTGTCGCTTGTGTCTGCTATAGCTGTCCGCGACACCGTTGCTACCCTGTACCCTTTGGCAGAGAAGGCCTTGACGACACTAGCTCCTACGTTTTGGCCGGCGCCAAACACAAGGGCGATCGACAATGGTGCAGACATGGTAACGGGTTGTCCCGGTAGCTTGGAAGTAACAGGAGGATGACTTTGGACTCTGTGCACAAGAAGCTGGAGTCCTGGAATTGTCACGACTTTATGCCACATGGGCATGGTCCTTTTAAACTTGTTGCTCCCATCAGTCTCCAGGTAGATCCCAATTGTTCTGGCTGATGTACGCCGTGCTGAGCAATCACGCTTCTTCCACCTTCAATATTTGCCCAAGAGTCGGAGAAAGTTGCTTCACTTTACATAACTCTACCGCCCTTTCTTCGTTCAACCCTATCAGCGAAACAACCCGATCATGAATTATTAATATTACTTCGCAAATACTTTCCAGTGATTACAGAGTAAACTACCGGGTACTGCATCTTTCACTTCCCTTGCACATCGCCATGGGTCCCGCGATGGGTATAAAAGGATGCAACAGCCTCCCCTTCTGTCAAGGCACCACCACAACCAAACGGACTGAGTAAAACAATTAATATCGTCCCAAACCCATCCTTTCATACTGGTCAGTTGTCGCTGTCTAAGGTCATCGAGATTGAAAATGGTGTCCTGGGCTGTCACCGGCGCGACAAGAGGCATTGGCGTAAGCTTCTCAGAGCAACACACCACAACCACATTCCCCGAGGCTAACATGACTGTCTTTGCAGTTCGGCTTCGTCGATAACATTGTAAGTCTATCGCTACGACTGTAGTCATGGCAAAAGACGACCCACTGACTTCACCGCCAAAGTCTGCCGATCCGAAGAACCAAGTGTTTGCCCTCATTCGAAGTCGAGGCAGTGCCGGTCCGCTTGAGGCGCTTGCTGCGAAGCGTAAAAACATCCATATTATCGTGACCGATATCTCCGACCCTCAAAAACTGGACGAGGCGGTAGCTCAAGTCTCTAAATTGACAGGCGGTTCGCTTGATATCTTGATCCTTAACGCTGGTTCCGCAGTACCAGAGACTGGCACAATACCGCCAACTGGTTTGTGAGGGGACACGCCCGATGTGCTTGAGAGTTCAAATTGCTAACACTGTGCAGTCGTGGCAAGGAGGAAGCGCTGGAGAAGGAGATCAATGAGAACATCAAAAACAACCTGATCTGCAACATCTACGTGATCAACTCCTTCCTCGATCTTGTTCGTAATGGCAAAGAGAAGAAGATCGTGTTCATTTCCACCCAAAGTTGCGATGTCGAGTTCACTCGTATCACTGGGTTTACTACCGTCATGGGATATTCGGTCAGCAAGGCTGGCATGAACATCGTCATGACCAAGTTCGGAGCTGAATTGGCCCAAGATGGCATCAAGACACTGTCCTTGAGTCCAGGATGGGTAAACACAGATGCTGGTCAGTCAATAGCCATGTCGAATCGTCTCGGTGCAGATGACTGACTTGTAACAGCTCAAGCCGTCACAGGCGACCCGGAAACACGCAAGTTTGTGCTCAGGGCATTCCATAAGTTCGATCCAAGCGTCACTGGACCGATTCCGGTGGACGAATCAGTCACCCTTATGCTTGAGCAGATTCGGGGCTTGACAGAAGCTAACAGCGGGAAATTTCTGTCACTTCGTGGGACAGCTGAGCAAGGGTTCTAGTCCAGAAGCTGAATGAACCTATCTTGACAGAATATGGGAATGGGAATGAAGAGGCCATCACCTGAACTCAAGCAAATGGTGGTATGAATGGGACGCCAGCAACAACCGCATTGAAAATTGTTAGATAGTCGACTTGGTTCGCCTCATTGAGATCATGTTGGTTCCATATAGCCTCGACCATATGCTGAATTAGATGAATGTGACTTGATCTTCGTCTTCGATCTTGCCGACTTTGTTCAAAGACGTCCAGGATAGCTAGGCGCTGATCATCCCCAACTGCTTCGCAGGCGATAATGAACAATGGCCACGCATTCTGACACGTTACCATCTTGGTCAACAGCGATATTCCCTCTCTCACGAGTCGCCTATGACGGAACTCTGTCCCCGAGACACAATGGACCGCCCGATTGACATATATCAAGCACGCGAGTCGATGAAGATCGGCGACCATAGCATTCCGATCCATCGGTATCGTAGATGGTACGTGAATTGGACCATAGTCTCCTACTACCCTGGAAACGTTCTGTTCCAGCACCGTTGTGAACTCGATGCCGGTAATCGCCTGATTCATCTCGGAAGTTTTCGCGACGAGAGCTCGTCTACATGTATGTGCAACGAGCTGGAGCACGTCAGTTGGACATCCGATGGTATCTTCTACCTGCCGCAGTATTAGACGATGCCAGAGGTAATGCATTGGGGTTCTATCTACCTTCGGGCTGCTTCCCTCACTGGCTCGGGGTGATCTTGCTATAGGAGCAAAGCCGCAGCCTTCATAAGGTACCTTCCAATGCCTGATTGTAAACTCTGCAAGGACTTCGTGATAATAAATCCAATCAAGGAAGACTGAATATTCTTGGCGAGCCAGTTTTTGAATTACTGGTAATGTGTGGATAGCTTTTTTCACAGCGCAGAGATATGTCACCCAATTCCCTTTCGAGTTGGATTCAAGTGAGAGCTGTGATAATTAGCAGACCATGACAAACCCGTGCGGATCGAGGTATACTACCTCATAATGATATAGCAGCATCGTTGCCATTAAGTTCTGAAGGAGCGTCTTCTCGTCGGACCAATTGATTGACTCTTTGACTGATGATATGACAAGATGCTTGTAGCGGAAGCTCTTTAAGCTACCGTGAAGCTGCAGTGATGCCAGAGCAAATACGCCTTGTAGGACTGGGTTCGTTGTATCGGATGGGCATGAGAAGGCAATTGTCAAGATAAACTGTGCCAAAATCTCCTCGTCAGTAGGTCCTAGTATCAGTGATTTGGATTCGTTGACTAAGATGTTTTGGTCAGTGAGAGGCTTGGGCCTGGAGAGTCAACCTACGTACAGAAGCTCAGTAAATGCGACTCGTCTCTGCTTATCACGATAGGCGATAGATAGGTCGGGCGAGGTATCTTCATGGTCCGAAGGTAATGAGCTATAAGCGACTGCCATTAGTATCAAGTAGCTTGATAGTGTGTCGGAAGTGATTTTCACCAGAAATCCTTCCGGTCTCTAGCTCCTTCGACAGCGTTATGTCCCAGGAAGATAAGTTCAAGAACCCCTTGACATTTGGTTGAAGAGTATTCACTCCGTGGCGCGTGTCTCGCGAGACGATTGCTCTTTTCCTATCTCCATGTCGAGGCCAGGACAGCTGCATGCCATAGCCTTGACAGATGCGCCGCGCCTTCGTGCAATTGCCACATCTCGGCCAATGCGAGTCACATCGAACTTTGCGCTCTGAGTAGAAATCAGTTCCTTGCTCTCGTATGTGAGCTCGTCCACTCTTGATGTATTTACCTCTGCAAGTCCAACACCCTTTGATGCCCATAGCGAGATCCCTTATGGGCACATGGACAATGCTACTAGGCTGTAGCCTTGGCTGGCTATATAGCCTTCGAGTGATCACAAAAGTGGTGCCTATCGCCACTCGGTAGACTTCGACCGAAGATCTCCGGGGGCCTAGTATTACCTCAGCAGCTTCAAGTATGTCACACTATAGTCGGGATCCACTAAATCTCGGAGAAAGTTGCCCACGATGATTAAGTAATAAGACACACCACCAGCACTCATGCTGCACGTGTTATTGCCAAGACACTTTGTCTCCTTTTTCTGGTGCGTATCGTGGCCATTCACTTAAGATAGCCGGTCTACTCATATGCTTGGGGATATAGTAGCCATCTCCAATGTCTACCCAAGGGTCACTCTCTGAATTAATCTTAATGTAGGTTTCTTAGAGAAGGGATGGGTCTGTGGACTCAGCTTCCTACGAGTAATCGGTAGACATATTTATGCCCGCACTACCGAGTTGAGCCGAACAGCCGAGGCGGAGCAACAGGTTTTTGAGGTCGACTTTTCGTGAATACTGTTAAACGCGAACAGGGATCGCTTCCAGTAGATGACCAAGTCGGTAGGCTGCCTTCAGGATGTCTTCTCGACCCGTCAAAATTCTCATAGCCAATCGATCCGAGATCGCATGCCGCCTCATCAGGACATATTCGCTCTACTCCAACATCCACACTGTAGCTGTGTTCACTCCTTCCGAGAAGGATGCGACACACGTGCGTCTTGCAACTGAAGCGGTAGCGCTACCGCGAGAAGGTCCAAGTGCATATCTGGATGCGGTCAATATCGTCGAAATTGCGAAGAAAGAAGGATGCTGGGGTATCGCACCAGGCTACGGTTTCTTGTCCGAAGACGCAGGTTTAGTGAGACTATGCGAGGAGAATGACATTGTGTTCATCGGACCATCGAGCGAGCAGTTGGCACACCTTGGAAACAAGATCAGCGCGAGGACATTAGCGGCAAATGCACGTATACCTGTTCTCGATGGCACGAACACCCGACTTGATGGGGGCTCTTCCATCACGGATGTACTGGCGTTCGGAAAGAGCCTGGGCCCAGCAAGCAAGATCATTCTGAAGGCCGCAGCTGGCGGTGGAGGGCGCGGTATTCGCATCATCGATGACAATACGGACGAGCAAGCCATTCGCTCAGCTTACGAAGCGTGCCAGCGAGAAGCACATGCGTCCTTCGGCAATGGAAGCTTGTTCGCGGAGCGATACCTGCACGGTGCTAAACACATCGAAGTGCAGCTTCTGGGAGACGGCACTGGAGAAGTGTGCCATTTCTGGGAAAGGGAATGCTCGCTTCAGCGCAGAAACCAGAAAGTCGTGGAGATTGCGCCCTCGAGCTCCATCACACCACGGCTTAGGCGATCCATCATCAAAGATGCTGTGAAACTAGGCAAAGCAGTGAAGTTGCGAAGTCTTGCCACAATCGAGTTCCTTGTCGATGCAGCAGCCGAGAACTATTACTTCATGGAGGCGAATCCAAGGATACAGGTCGAACATACCATCACCGAGCAGATTACTGGCGTTGATTTAGTGGATTTACAACTTCAGGTGGCCTTGGGACGAACGCTCGCAGACCTGCACATAACGGGGGAGCCTTCATCACCACGACTTACATCCATACAGCTACGTATCAACGCTGAAAGCTTCAAGCAAGATGGCACTGCCCAACCTGAAGCAGGGACTATTCGACAAGCATACTTCCCTACAGGAGCAGGCGTACGAGTCGAGACGGCCCTTGAAGGAGGCCGGAAATATGCCGTGAGCTCTCTGTTCGACAGCCTTTTAGCGAAACTCATTGTCACCTCGTTTTCGTATGAGTCTGCCCTGCGGCTGGCTCGTTGGGCCATCGACGAGACAAAGATCGTGGGATGCAGGACGAACCAGGCATTCTTAATGGCTTTGCTGAATAGCCAACCTGTGCAAGAGGGCAAGAGCAATATCTTGACCATCCAAGAGGACTTTGAGCAGCTGTACAGCGCCACGCAACAGTTTGAAGACACGCTAAGGGCCAAAGACGACAGCACCTCTCAAGAAGATACCTCGCAAAAGGAGGTTGCAGCTAAGATTGAGCGACCTGCAGGATCTGAAGAGCTTCCCGCCCATCTCACTGGAGTTGTCCTTTCCATGAAAGTGAGCGAAGGCGACAAAATCACAGCTGGCCAAGAATTGGCTGTTCTTGCGGCGATGAAGATGGAACATTCCGTACGGAGCGCCTACAATGGTATTGTTGTGAAAGTCGCCGTCACGGAGGGACAGCAAGTAAATGCGGGCGATCCTCTTCTCTTCATCCGATCGGATGGCGACAGTTCAATTACAAATACACACGCTCTAGCTGAGACCGAGAACCCAGAGGTGCTGCGGCCGGAGTTGACGGAGCTGAACGAACGAAAGGCCTTTCTACGGTATGCGTCGCGCGACGAGGATGTGGCCAAGCGCCATGCAAATGGATACCTCACAGGCAGGGAGAATATCGACTTGCTGGTAGACAAAGATTCCTTCGTGGAATATGGAGACCTTGTGGTAGCGGCACAAAGGAAAAGGTATCCGATGTCCCACCTCATCGCTCGAACAAGTGGAGATGGAATCATCGTGGGCTGGGCGAAGATAGACGCTCATCCAGTCGCACTTGTCATTGGCGATTACCTGGTACTTGCCGGCACGCAAGGATACTTTCATCATCAGAAATTAGACCGCATTTTCCAATCCATCATTGACCATCCTGCGCCACTGGTTTTCTACGCTGAAGGAGGTGGTGGGAGACCAGGTGACACTGACCACTTGGGTATGGCGGGCTTGAAAACACCATCGTTCGCTCTGATGGGCCAGATCAAGGCAAGAGGGATACCTTCTATTGCAGTGGTGAATGGGTATTGCTTTGCGGGCAACGCTGCATTCTTGGGGACGTGCGACATTGTCGTAGCAACAAGAGGCGGTTCCAAAGATGCGCCGCAGAGGAAGTCGACCACGATCGGCATGGGCGGTCAAGCAATGATCGAGGGCGGTGGGCTTGGCCGGTTTGAGCACGAACATATCGGTCCTGTCGATGTCCATATGCGCGCGGGTGGCATCGATGTCCTTGTGGACACTGAGGTCGAAGCTGCGTCGCTGGTCCGCAAGATTGTCAATCTGTTCACACATCCGCAGCTGCCACCAGCCGAGAGCCCTTATACATCAGATCCTCTTCGCCTACGCACCGCAGTGCCGCCAGTGTCATCTCGTCGCCGGGCCTATGACGTTCGTCGCGTGATCAATCTCCTTCTGGACGACGACAGCTTCATTGAGTTCTGCCCCGAGTGGGGTCTCTCTGTGCTCACAGGCTTTGGCCGCATCAACGGCCACGCAATTGCCATCGTGGCTTCCAACTCCTCGTCTCCCCTCGGCGGCGCCATCGACGTCGCATGCGGAGCAAAAGTCAATCGCCTTCTCCGCCTCCTCATCCGTCTCGGTGGCATGCACCTCCTCAGCCTCTGTGACACCCCGGGATTCATGGTCGGTCCTGACTTCGAACGATCGGTCGAAGCTCAAGGTGCCGGAAGCACATACCGCTGCTTCGGTGACTGGTTCGGCAACTCCCAAGAATTCGCCCTTCTCGGCGGTCGCGTCCTGGGAGTCGTACTGCGAAACGGTTTCGGACTTGGAGCACAAGCGATGCTCGGGGGTGGAAGTTTGAACAACAGCATGTGCGTGGCGTGGCCGAGTGCCGTCTTTGGAGGTATGGGCATCGAAGGCGCGGTGAGGCTTGCGTACAAGAAGGAATTGGAAGCTATCAAAGATCTTGAAAAGAGGAAGAAAGAGGAGCAGGACATGATCGACGTCATGTACAGCGAAGGGAAGGCGATCAATATGGCTATGGCGGCTGAGATCGATAGTGTGATTGATCCAGCTACGACAAGGAAATGGCTGGAGCAAATGATTGAGGTGTTACCAGAGAGGGTGCCCAGGTTTGTCAAGGGAAGAAGACGTGCGAAGATATGAAAAGACCAGAGTTTATGGGTCGAGTGGAAGAATTGCTGTCGGCGAGTATGTGGTGATAGACATGCAGTGCCCCTCGATAGATTAGAAATCTGATCAATCTACATCCACTAGACAAAAAGCAGGAATTGAAATTGCCTTGTGCATTTCCTGGTCATGGACAGGACATCCCTTGAGCCTGACAGACTGGAAACACAGGCTCCGTCAAAATTATGTCGAAATCGGGGATTATCGCCAACTCGACAGAACAAAGTAGGTCTTCCTCAACTCGAACTCGGCTAACGGAGAAGACGTACCTCGTACGAAGAAGAAATTATACCACTATAGAAACTGTCAATCGCTTAAAGAGTATTCACTGGACCACGACGGTGTCCCAAGCTCCACAGTTAGCATTTCCAACACCATATTGGGGGTTAGCCGCCAGATCACTAGTCGTCTCGATTTCGTTCCCCCCAGGTATCGGGCATGTTGTTGCGACTGCTACTAAACACGATTGACTCTCAAAGAACCACGCCCATAACGCAACGTTGGGTTGGTTGATCGCAGCAACACAGCATTCGGTCTCGGAATCGGCATCAACGCTGAGGGGGCTCCCGTTACCCAGAAAACCGCTGACTGCATTTCCATTCACAAAATTGGCCTGGTTATTGGTCGCCTGGTAGGACCATTAGCAATACTTCTTATGTACACTATAGGACCATCAATCGGGCACTTACGCAGGCCGCATAGGATGTGACGGTTGACGTGAAGGAGGTGGCCACAGTGCTTGTGGTGGCAATCGAGGTTGTGGTTATAATGGTCGTGGTGACCGAGGTAACAATGTCTGTCACTGTCGTGGTTGCTCCTGAACATGACAATATTTAGTCCACATCCAGGCTGCCCAGAGAGTTAGCTCTCACCTGGTGTTGTCGTAATAGTTGATGTACTGGTGACGGTGGTACTGAATGTTGTTGTGGGTACCGTTGTCGTCACTGTGCTTGTGGTGGTAGAGCATCGGCTATGATATTCTATGCATGAGACGTCGCCACGACCGCCACGGGTAAATTGACTAATGTTGAAGTTTCCCCTCGACCAAGAGAAGTCTCTCTTGTCATTCTCATCTACCTCGACTCCTCTCTTGACAGGTTCGTCTCGGTCGAAGGATGCGCCAGGAACGGAGGAGGCTACAGGTACGAAGCCAGAGGCTGTAGGAACCACGCTCGTGGTGTCAGTGGACGTAGTGGTCGTGGTAGTCGTTGTTGATACCGTGGTGGTGACAGAGGTTTCCGTCAAGACTTCAGTCGATACTGTAGTTGCAGTCATGGTCGATGTCGCAGCTGTGGATGTGACAGTGGTAGTGTCCGTGATGGTCGAGGTCGTGCTTGGGGTGACAGTGCTGGTGATTGTATTAGTCGAAGTACAGGATGTAGTCATGGTAGACCATCGCGTTCGTGGGCCTCTTGTTGGCCGATTGACAATCGAGGTGAAGCACTTGGTAGGAATACGTGGCGGGAAACCGCCTCCTCTTCCGGGTGCAGCAGCGACGACAGCAATGAAGGTGAATAGAAGGGTAAATTGTTGGAAAAGCGAGTGTAAATGCATGACTGCGGATTAGAAAACCTATCACAAAAATTCAAACGAGTGGGCGGAGGAGATTCTCCTTGGGACAACGAGAGGAAATACTTTGGTTGCGCAACTATCCAGTATCTTACCTCTATATATGAAAGACTGATGAGGAGAGAATCCGTCGGTCCTGCCTTCTTGTCGCATTGTCACTACTGTAGGAGGTGAAGCGCTTCGATGAGAATGGAAAGCTATCTGCATCCAAGCTTGAACAAAGCAGGTAATCATGCGAGACAGCTCAACCCGATGAAGAGAAGTGCATACATTAGGCCGAATCATGTCTATCAAGCTAGTACCCATTCGTATACTGAGGGGCGTAGTGTCTTGTCCAGGGGAGAGAATCTAGCCAGAGACATCGAGGGGATGGTAGAAGGATGAGTAGCTGCACGGTAGCCAGCCACAATCATCCTCGGTCCTCTCCTATTGATCAATATTCCTTCAGCCCCTATCATACACGGGATGCGGTCGCTGAAATGGAGAGTGGTCAAGAGGCGCATTCGCTCGGTCAAGTGTCAACAGGGTCTAATTTCCCCCAGATGTGCCAGGTATATTCATACTATTTAGCCGATGCGAGATTAGCTTGCCCAACCCCAATGAAGAAAGTGTTTATCCTGAACCTAGACTATAAATACTCGGATAGTAAATGCCGAGACCGTTTGAGGTTGAGCTGCACATTATAGTTTGTGACCACCGCTCGTTGGGCAAATTGACTGATTCCTACCATAGACGTTCCAGTTCGCTCAACCTATGATATGTACAAGTGCTATTGCCATCAGCTCTCGCATCATGCCCAGGGCAGCGCTATCGGTCTTGACTGAATTGTATGGCCTTGACCCAACAAGCATGTAGCCACTGGAACCTCTGGTTTTGGTATGAGCACCTAAAATATGCTTGGGTGTTCTTGCCAGCGGCTCCTCTCAACCTCAAAAGGGATTTCTTGAGGAGTTATTTCTGATCATTATCCTCCTGGGCGTCATAGTCAATTCTTTCGAGACCTTTATCGTCCCAGATCTTCTTGATCATCAAAGCAACAGCACCTGCAATAAACATGAAGCTGGTCATGACGGCAAAGCCCATGATGTATCGAGGGGCATCTTCTGCCGGCCAGATGAAGGAGCCATAGACAGAAGCCAGGTTACCTATCAAGCGTCAGAGAAACACCATTGGTGCGGAAGGAGGGACAAAACTTACCAAACCCATTAATGATAGGGACTGAGACAGCACGGCGCTCTCGCCCGGGAAACATGGTGACTTCCCAACTGATCAACAAGGGCACGCAGGCCTGTACCCCAGCGAATCCAAAACAGATAAAGGCATATCGGACGGAGAAATGAGTGCTCGCCGCGCAGATGATGAACGAGACAATCGCAAGCACGGAGCAACCAACAACGTGGTATGCCTTCTGTCTAGTGTGATCGGCCGAAAACCCCGTGGCCACGGTGACAACAAAAGTGACAGCGTAGATCGGGACAGTCATGACTGCACGAGGGTCAGATGATGTACTTGACACCCAGGATGAGTGGACTTACATTGTACCATGCGACCCTTGTAGCCCAATGCTCCCATGAGGGTCGGGAAGAAGTACGACACCGTCCCAGAAGCTAGGATGGTGTTGAGCGAGACCATGAATAGCTTTTGACAATTAGCACCCTCGTTTTCAAATGCCTGGATTACAATGACTACTCACCCACATTTTCCAGTCTTTAACGGATAGGATCAAGGCTTTCTTGTATGGCATCTTGCTGTCCAGATCCTCTCGAATGATCAAGCGAGTGGTAGCTAGCTTCCTCTCCTGCGCAGAAAGCCACTTGGTGTTGGTGGGATAATCTTTGCTTTGTTAATCCACAATATCAATCTCTTGTCAGCAGCATACCTGGAAGAAGGAAAAATGCAATGACCCCAATAGCGACCGTGCCCAGACCCTCGATAATGAACAGCCTGGATTGAGGTAAGCAAGTGCTTGTCGACACAGGAGTTGTAATAGAAATCCCACCATTTCCACCCACGTACACCTCCAACACCTTCCATTCCGTCAATAATGCCGCCAGCAAGGAGGCCACCGAAAGCGCCAGCCAAAATGGTGCCAGTATAAAACATCGCAATGCGTTTAGAGAGCTCCGAGGGCTACTGTTCATCAGCAAGGACGCAAACTCAATCAGCTCAAATGGCGAACCTTATACCAACAGGACAGGACGAGCATGACGCCAGGAAAGAAACCGGCCTCGAGTAAGCCAAGGGCGATGCGAAAAGCGACCAAACCTCCAAGGCTGTCGATACCCTTGATTGCGACCGAAACAGCTCCCTAGATGCGAGTTACTCTTCGACGAAGTCGAGATTTTGATCCCCATGTACTAACCCACGCAATCATGATGGACGGCAAAAAGATACTTGGCTTCGTCCTGGCCAAGATCATCACGGCAGGAGGTTCGAACAACAAATAGGCCTGAGAAGGGGTCAGAAAGTCTCCTGATGAGTCTGTTTGCTGTGGGTGACTTACAACGAAGAAGATGGAGAGAACTAGAGAGTAGTCCGAGGAGCTCAGGCTGAGGTCCTTTTCCATCCCACCGACTTTAGCATTCTGCACCAGGAGGTCAGTCACAAGCCACAGGTACATTGCGTTGCACAACTCCCTGACTTACTCCGATGTTGGTTCGGTCGAGGTAATTGAAGATATACATGGCCCATAGGATTGGGATCAACCGCAGGTCGATCTTCCTGAGTAGCTTCTTCTCCTCGGGCGTCCCTTCGACATATTCTTCGTCGCCTGCTTCAATAATCTTAGGGCTGTCTTGGAGGGCCAGCTCCTGGTCATAATGCTGGATGTCCACTTTGTCGTCAAGAGTCATGATTGGCTAGGCGCGTGTGGCGGAATGGTCGCAGTCACTGTCGGTTTTCAATCTGGATCGAGTACAGATATTGAACAAAAAACTAGACATGGGACCAGCCCTAGACTTTGTATGCCTCCATGGGGCCCCGCAGCAGTTGGTAGTCACCACTTGACCCGAAGGAATGGAACTCGCGATCAGAAACGATTGGTTGGAGGAAAGAGATATCCATGAGCAGGCGGCGAATTTCCAGGGCCAAGATCGGATAAAGGCGGTCAATATAATGCACTACCAGCATAACCGTGGATCGGATATTTCAAGTCAGATTTGAACGGGCTGAAATAGGCCGAAAGTAGCCGGAGACAGACGGCATAAGTGCCTTTGATCATTCGTTGATTGGATGCTTGAGACAAGAGGATCAGGAGAGCAATTGATAGTTTCTTCGTGCTTTGTCTTCATATAGTAGCTGGTCTTACTGTAGTAGTATTCAGACATTGTGTTCATTCAAACTTTAATCCAAGGTCGTTGGAGTGAATGCTCCCCAAAACTCCCTATCGTCGTAGTTGAAGAGCGAAGTAAAGATATCTGACGCAGGCACAAGCGGAGGTAGACCATGGGCAGCGCTTTCGGTGCCCAAAGGTAGAGTGATGTCCAGGTTGTCTGCTTCCAGGCCGAAGCTGGCGTCGATCTCGGCCGCAAGCTCCTGCAATGGTCGCTCTGCGACAAACGGAGACTCACGATTCCCAAGAAAGGCGTGCAGGTCAGTTTCACTAGGGCGCAATTTCGTAGTTACACCAGGCACGGTCGAGCTTGCAGGAGGGCCGGAGGGAGCAACGCCAGGTGAGGACGGACAAGTGACCACCGGTGTTTGGATGTCATGATCGCGGTATATACGTTTCAACAGTCCGTCGAGGGCAGACGAATTGCGGATGGCAGGATGTCTGTGGTCTGACGACACCGTCGACATACATTTGATGAGGCCACGGATCAGGTGAAGGATCGCCCGTTTCTGCGACGGTGGTAATGGGACAATCACCGCTGCCTTGAGGAGGAATACGCCCGCATGCGTGAAGAAGTGAAAGAACCGTAAGGGAAGATATGCCAAAGCCTGGGACGTGACTTAGATTTCCGAGGGACTACATGGGGAATGGAGAGAATACTCTGTTTTGACGTACCCCGGATGGTTGGAACCTGCCTATGGCCAAGCGTAGCACATCAGCCTGCGAGGTCAACGTATCGCATTAGCCATCTTAAGAGTCTTGAGACCGAAAATTCATGATGGATAGATAATCTTACCCCTGCATTCATCGCCTCAACGATAAAACGGGCGTCCACACTGCCCATCAGGCCAGTTGGGAAGTAGTCAGGTGGCCGACGACCGTCGTTACAGCTGTCCGCCCGTTGCATATGCGCCTGCAAGGAGAATGAATAGATATACAGACGTAGATGATGCTGCGAAAGGCCGGCCCTGTCAGCTCAATCCAAGTATCTGGAGTCGACGATTGTGCGCTCACAAATGATATCCAGACACATTCATTGATCGGGTATGTTCGCCATGGCCTCTTTTGCCATCGGTTGCGGAATGCAGACAGCGCTGAGACAAGGCCAATTTAGCAGAAACATACCACGCAGTTAGTATCCCTAACCTACTTTCTGTAAACTCGTCAATGTGTTTGTAGTAATGCTCCGATTTCGCGATGGCCAGTGAGTGGCTTTTCGAGGGGTATAACAGGTCGTGAGCGTTGCTCAACACCTGTGTCAGATGCATGAGACACTGCAAGTATGCAGCATGGTCATCTTGGTGACCCTCGATTTCGCGCATCTGGGGAAAGTCATCTGCAGGATCAAAATGGAGATGTTGGATAGTCATCCCAGGACCTGTGGCGTGGCATGCACTTCATCAAAATTTGTCCACGCAGAGCTTCCTGTGCATGTGGGACAATGGAGGAGTTCGCAGGGGACTTTGACGCACTTCGATGCCAAAATGGCTTTCCAACACGAATGGATATTTGTCGATCGAGACAATAGCAATCTACAGGTAAAGTGACTAATTAGCTAGGCGAGCACTCAGAGTTAATCGCAGAATTGCCTTACAGGTCCATACAATTTTCCCTCTACCGCGGTCGTCCACAAATTTCTCTTCAATATCATCCGGTTGCATGACTAGTTGCTCGAGACCTCGGAGGTAACCTAGCCTGACCGCCTTGATTAAAGAGCTAGCAAGAATTAGGAATCGAGAAGAGGGAATGCTTGACTCACAGTGCCAACTGTCATCCAACACATTCGATCTTCAAACCCCAGTCCTTTGCTGTGGCCCATATTTGGTGGATATTCTGCAAAATATGTCAGCACGTCCCTTCTTAAGATGGATTTGGGAACCAGGGTCGTTGTACCCGAAAGGAGTAACAATCCTTCGATCATCTCTAGCGACTCATTCGTCCCCATGATGGCGACCTGGGCAAAGAGCCGCTCCACCCTCTGCCACAAATGGTGGTGAAGAGTGTGTTCACCCAGCAGACCGGTGGTCACTACAAGAATCGCCGCCACAAAATGTGGCTCCCGGGCTGCCGTTGTGAGGATTTGCTCTGATGTTGTCGGTCTCCTTTCATAAGGAATGAGCGGCATCATAGGATGCAACGAGCCAAGATAGAAGTTGAACAGTCTGAACAATGTTGACTCGTCTATGAAGCCCTCTCGAAGCAGGAAAAATTGTGGCCTGGAAGCGCCGACACCCAGCACATCCACACTATCAGAATGGTCAGAGCCTAAGGATGTTCGATCTTGGTCCAAAAGCCGTATGGCATCTGATGTATTTCTCAGCGGAAAGGTCGCCAGTGTTTGGCTCGCCATTTGCTGGTCATAGCTTGGTAATTGTCGGTGGCTATTACTCCCTCGAGAACTGGGTGTCGTCGTAGCTTCTTCTCTGCTTCTCGGAACGGGTTCAAAGGACCCCATAAGTGACGGCCACGAAGACTGGTTATCTTTGCTGGCTGGGTATGGTAGATCAAAGCCGTAATTGTCTGTGTTGGCCCGTGCTGCAGACGGATCACCATTTCCAACATTATGCCTCACTCTTTTGGGAGGCCGACCTCTGCGTCTTCGCTCCGGGAGAACTGAGAAGTCGTGAGCATACGCATTTGATAGTAGAGCTGCATGAGCCTACTACACAATAAACTGGCTCTACGACAGGCATTGCAAGGTGGTTTAGGGTTTGCTGGATCTCCCAAGCTGCACTTGTGTTTCTTCTGTCGACAACTCTCACACGCCTGATAGACCCGTTTGTATGATATGCCTTTGCCTGATGTGTCCTGCGATGGGTCTGGCCCAGGTTGTAGAGACACTGCATTAGCTGTACTAGACATTCTGACCTGCGATCACGCGCCGAGCCAATTATGTGCGACGACAGCGATATGGATAACGGACAATGCAGGCATATGGAGGCACTGACCGCAACCCTCCCCGCGAGAAGACAAGACGAAGGCATCGGGTGAACAGACGGCGAAGCTCGGTAGATCAAGGTCCGCTAGATTGAATTATCCATGAGGGTGAATTACCAAGATCACCTAGTGTGAGCTGAGATGAAGTCAAATAGTGGAAATGGCCGCAAATACCCGAGACGATCAATTGAACAATACCGAGTACATATTGGTAAGCCAGGTGATGGGAATTGTCCGCACGCACGGAATTTCAAATGCCTCGGGAGAAAAAGACTGTTGTTCGATTCACGCGCAGTTCCTTCGGTTCACGTTATTCCGTCGGCTGTTTCCTACCCTTTTGTCTCCGGACGAATCTATTTTGGTCCATATATGCTCCCCCTTAAGTAGTCTCTCAATATCCAGGCCACTCGGAACTCTACTGTAATCCTGAAGCAGCCAAGACTGCAGGGAAATCCTTCGATCGTCATCTATAAGTGCTTCGATAGAGAATATCTGTTCTCCTCCAACAGCCTGGTTCCAGAAAAGCCGGGTAATATCTAGAGCTTAAGAGCGCAGGGGAGGCTAACAAGCTTCAAGATTACTTTCTTTCTCTCACTCGCATTGGAAGACCCCCTTGGATACCCTGCGGAAGTGCTACTGTCAGCAATTGTGTTATATGGTTTCAGTGGTGCGGCGAACGGAGGGAGCGAAAAGTCATACCATGTTCATGGCAGCAAGTGGTTTATACGTCCTGCTATCGTCTGAGAGAATGATATCGAACCGTTGAAGGATCGCCACTGTAATAGTGATGCCCTCATACGTAGCCAGTGGCCGTCCGAGACAGCTGCGCGGTCCCGCATTCCAAGCGTGATATTCTGCAGGCGGCGGAGTCAGTGATCAGAAACATTCTTGGCTCCTTGGATATGGGGTTCGGTGCTTACTGAATGGACTATAAGAGATGCTTTCCCCGTTCTCCTTGAGCCACCGGTATGGGTTGAAGACCGCAGCGTCTTCTCCCCAGATTTCTGGCATGCGAGCCATAACGTAGTTCTGATAGCTGACAACATCACCTCTGTGTGGATCGGTCAATATAAAACCATCAATACACATCTATGGAGCATGACGCTTACTTCTTTATGCGACGGGGAGGCATATTGAGCTCAGGGACCGCTGGTAGAATGTCGTCCTCGGCCGCCTCCAACTGGCCAGCCGGAGAAACAGTGTTGAGTCGAGTGCATTCGTCCCACATAGCATTCGTGAACCGTAATCTCTGTGCAGTATAAGGTGAGCCTGATTGTCCTGATGATTGAACCTAGCTTTAGGATATTGACTTACCGGCGCATCCGTGTAGTTGAGGTAACCACTGGTAAAGCCAAGGTCCTCAGCCTCAGCACGTATCTTCTCCAAAGCATCGAGATGTTTGTTTTGCCGATGGTGAATCTCTTTCATGAACCAAGAGGTATTGTAGGTCGTTGTATCCCCTGTAATTGCATGAGATTATTGATAGATCAAAGGTGGCAACGTCAAAACTTACGACCCGCTGACAGGAATGAAAAGACCATTCCACCCAGAGTATATTTATTAGTTGTCGATTGCAAAAATAGGTCAAGGAGGTCAACACCAGCGTCTGGGTTCGGTTTATAGCCATTTTTCATTAGGCTGAGACGCTTGTCGATCAGAAAATCAATCTGTTGGTAAAAGAGATCCACAGCTCTTTTGGTGATGGCATCTTCTCCAGAGAGCTTCTCGGTTATCCTCCATAGCGGGTCTCGTCTTCTCCGGTCGAATACTATGAGAGAAGTTGAAATGAGCTATCATCTGCGAGGCACCAGGTGATAGACAGATTGGTACTTACAATGAGTAGCTTGATCAAATGCTTCGACAAAAGCTGGCTTTGATTCCAGACACTTCGGATCATCAGACATGATGTCTAAAGCGAGCTTATCCTCATGAAAGGCAATTCGCAGAAAGAGGCAGAACATGAGACGGCCCATCAGTTCCTGGAAGTCAAACTCTCTCTGCTCCTTGGCCAGATTAGAAAGGAGGCGTATAAAGATATCCAGCCAATAGTGAACAGACTGAGTGATATGAGTCTCAAAGTTGCGCTTGCTAAATGCACGGGAGGCGGCTTTGCGCTGTGTTTGCCATTCCATGCCGTCCGCAACGAAAATCCCACTTCGATGAAGCGGACCAAACATGTTCCTAGCGAATTTGCCGCGGATGTAGTTCTTGCTGTTATGCTTCTGAATATGCTCGAGGTATGTGGGATGGTTGATGATATGCATGCGAAAGAATGGAACTGTCATTTCGTAGGCAGGTCCGTATCGCTTGTACAAGGAGTACCAGGCTTCGCAGCTGGCAGCGCCATTTGTTCTGAGATCGTTCAGATTTCCTGTGAAAGGCTTTCCCTTCGGACTCGCAATCCATTTTGCATTGGCAGAGGATGATGCCCAGACACCCTTGTTACGGTAAGTCCAACAGATGCCTGTGATAACATTGAGCACTCGAAGCCGGCCAATTGATAGTGAGCCCTGCTGCCCAGTCACTTACCTGCGACGGTAAGTAGAAGGAGGATAAATCCATATTCAACTCCTGTGACGACCGAGATTCCTGGAGGCACCAGAGAGTGCTTGAGCATGATGGGCATGTTGTTCACGGATCAGAATTGGTCGATGGTAACACGTTAAGTCCCTGTTCACGTAAGCCAATTTCAGGATAGTCTGGTCATCTCAGGACATTCCTTGGTCTCTGGACCGTAATGCCTTTATGTGCTTAGCACCCGCATTTCCCAGGGCTTCATCACTGTCAGTTATACTGATTAAACGCCGCAAGTACCCGGGAATTGCGCGCCTTTCGACCCCCTAATTCCCCGCCTTCCCCCACGATTGTGCAAGTCATAGTGGCTTGTAGTGGAGTTTGGTGGAACCGGGGTCCTAATATCAGGCGTCAGTGATCTCCTCTATTCCCCAAGGGGTCTTTTGAGGGAACCCATCAGCCTTGTGCAGGTGGCAGCTCACCAGGAAGCAAGTCATGTTTACACAGAGCACCTTAGGTATATATTCCCTGTGCACTTTAGTAGGTCTGAATCGGCTTAAAAGGGTCTAGTACTCGGTACAGACTAGTGCCTTTGTCGCCTCACTTTCCTCACAGCGCTGCATCACTACCTCGATTGTCGCTGCTAGGACCGAGGTTGGACTTGTCGTCCATCCACTGCATCTGGCCGTAGCCGACATCCCGAGGCGGGAATGCGCCCTCTTTATATACCTAAGTAAAGCAAGTACCAAAGTTCCTCTACACATTCGCATCTCGAAATCAGTGGACGAACATCTTTGTACGCGATCCCATCGCCAGATCACTCCAGAACCTGACAGTTGCACCTTGGACTCCCTGTTAACACGACAAACATACCATTAGACACCATGGATCTACAGGCAGATCTTCGAGCACAGAACCTTTTCAAATTTGACCACCATGTTGCGCTGATCACTGGAGGAGCCTCTGGTCTCGGCGAGGTCGCAGCGCAAGCATTTGTGCAAAATGGTGCCAAAGTCTTTATCGCCAGCCGAAAGGAATCTGAACTGAAACGGGTGAGCGAGGGTCCTTTCGGGCCTCATACGAGCTCTCAGCTGAGATCCGAATTTACAGTGCACTTCAAGGCTGAACAATATTGGTCCCGGCAAATGCGAGTACATAGTCGCCGACCTCAAAGACAAGGCTGGCTGCGACCACCTGGCTGCAGAAATCAAGAAACGGACAGACCGTTTGACAGTCTTGATCAACAATTCTGGCGCTACCTGGTACGATTCGTTCTCGGCAATAAACTGTTGACGCAGTCCGTCACGGATGCTGAATACTTACTTCTTGAGATAGGGGGGCCCCCGCAGATGACTTTCCAGAACACGGTTGGGACAAAATCATGGCATTGAACGTGAAGTCAATCTTCTACTTGACCATCGCGTACGGCTGTTTCCCGTGAAGATTGGGAAATGTCATGCTGAAACTGGACCAGGCTCGTACCGCTTCTCGAGAAGAGCACCTCGCGACAGCAGCCTTCCAGAGTCATCAACTTGTCCTCTATGGCTGGGATTATGACGACTGATCCTACCTCCACTGGAGAAGGCGGCTTGTCAGTTGCAGGAAGCGGACCCTACAGCTGTACGTGTCTCTCTTTCCGATAGCCGTTGGTCTTGGTGGAAATTAACGTTTGTAGATGGTCCTTCCAAAGCAGCTTGCATTCATTTATCTCGACAGCAAGCGGCGCAGTTCGCCCCGAAGAACATCCTGGTAAACTGCATCTGCCCGTAAGTCAACTGCATGGATTTTTACCCACAGTCTGAAAGATCTAATTCCAACCGACGTACAGTGGGCTGTTTCCCTCTAGGATGTCGAACTATGGCATTCAGAAGGGTCTTGAATACTTCATCAGCATCCAACCCACTGGGAGAATTGGGACCCCCGAAGATTTTGCTGGCCTGGTTTTATTCCTTTCCAGCCGTGGGTCTGATCATATCACCGGGAATGTGATAGAGATCGATGGTGGAAGCGTCCGCAGTGGTTTCAAAGCCGCGAAAAGCAACTCCAAGATTTGAATTTCCACACTGCAGGGCCGTCATTGTTGAGATTCGAATCGATGGTACTTGCAGATTCGATAGGGGCCTTGGACGAAGTGGCCTAGGAATTGACAACTCCAGGACGGATCTTTTCTCTCTGAGTCTACCAGAGGAAAGGGCTCGTCTGTAGGTATCCAATCTCCAAAAAACTGATTCTTCTACTTGCATCCGCTGTTCTTAGAGAACTCCGGAGCTACATCATATTGTCGAAGTACTTTGTGACCGTCAATGGAGCTGGCAGAGATATCTTCCCCAAGAATCAAGCTGCTTGACTAACAGTGGGCGATAGCAAATTCCCAGTTGCAAATGGTCATCTGGCATTCCCTTCTATGTGGCCTTTAGGAAAGTCAGTGGTCACTCTCCTTGGTAAAATATATGCATCACACTGTTACAGCGGTGTGCTCTCAATCTCTCTGTGTATCTTGCTATCATTTTTCTTCGGGGCGCTCGGCATCGATGACTTTGCTTGACAGGAGAAATCCTATACGAGGTATCCAAGGAGCATCCCTGCAAGACCCTTATTCCCCCGGTGCCTTGGCCCAAGCATTGAGCCGCCTTCTGCCTTGCGCTAGAGACCCAATTCCTAGAGATGATTAGCCGAATATACGTTGGAAGTCTTGTTTCAGGGGCAGCAGCACATTTTTGGAAACGATCAGGTGCTCACGTGTCATGCACGCGGAAGGCCTCTTCAGGCAGAAACGCGCAACCCTGCAAAGTCATTCAAAGGCCCAGGAACAATGCGAATACGCCGGTATGAGGTTGCGCCGACCCCGGACGAGGCAGGGAATGTATAAAAGTGCATGGCAACACCATGAAAGCAATCGACATTGACAACCTAAACACCACAAGTTTCGTTGACCGCCAGTATCATTATTTCACGGCACCAACCTACCCATCGCCATGCCATACGCGCAGACTATCTTTCTAAACATTCCGGTCAGCGACCTGACCCGGTCGATTGCCTTCTACACCTCACTTGGGTTTATTCCAAACCACACCTTTTCCAGCGACTCGTCCATCATGATGTCCCTTCCAGTTCCGACTCACTTCGCCAGCCCGCACGAGTCGCCCATCAAGGTCATGTTGCTCGAACACGATTTCTTCAAAAGTTTCCTCCCCAAGAACAGGACACTGGCCAACGCAAAGAACACAGCGCAGATGCTCCTGTGCTTTAGCCGGGAGAGCAAGGAAGCCGTCGACGACATGGTCAACAAGGCAGCGGAGCAC
Source organism: Fonsecaea pugnacius (assembly GCA_011800825.1). Lineage (NCBI taxonomy): Eukaryota > Fungi > Ascomycota > Eurotiomycetes > Chaetothyriales > Herpotrichiellaceae > Fonsecaea > Fonsecaea pugnacius. Next base: position 155,774 of record WJFF01000041.1, on the reverse strand, counting down.
GGAGTCAATGTGGATATCTCCGTAAAGAATGAAGAGCAGAAAAAGGCTGAGGAGAGTATCGGGATGTATGGTCGCAACTTCGAAGATCCAGACGGGCACATTGTGGAGGTCGTCTATATGCCGGTCGAGGCCTACGAGGGAAAGGAGTGATTGACACATTGCTTTCCCACGGGTCAATCAGGGAGGATGTTGAGATCAGTCATATGCCGCTGGAATGGAGCTGGGGATATCAATCTACAGTTGTACGCACAATTTCACTTGAATAACACTCTGGATGGTTTAACCGTTGCAGTTTTCATTTTCCTTCACGAGAACATAGCAGAACAACATTGTATTCCCTACGCATACATATATGCCAACCACAAGCCATGTCCAGTGTTGACCCGGACATTACATCGATGAGATGGTCCGGCATGGCAAGGCATCTTCCTCCCGCAGTGGTTGGCAGGCGACGGGCGGTAACACATTATAGGGAGCATAATCCCCCCCTCTGCATTCCCTCAGTAGAATGGAGAGAGATGGTGATGCTTGTTTTTTCCCTTGTCTTCCTCGTTCTCCCACTCGATAAGTCCTTCCAAGGTCATCGGGAAGTAATCTGTTTTGAGGTCATCTCTGTCTTCTTTATCTAGCAGGGTGATATGGTCAGAAGTGTGCGAGAGAGGATGGTAGGACCAGATGGTCATGTTGTCGTAGTTGTAGTCTTCGTCGTAGATCCCGTACAAGGGGAAGTTCTGGGAGTAATAACGGTACTCTCCGTCATTTTTGACCCTCCACATCCTGCACAGAGCATTCATCATGTTGAATTTACCCGAATCCATCCCTTCGTACGGCGGTGGGCAACATCGCAAGGGGCCTGGCACTCGATAGGGCATGTTACGACGATCGTCATCCTCGGGGGCGTCGTCATAAAGGCTGTATGGTTTGTTCTTTTTCCACTGGCAAGTTTTCACCGGGTTTTTACCTTGCGAATCCCACTGGGCACAAAAGTCCATCCATTTTGCAAGTGTAGCTTTCCCGACCCTTTCACAGGTGGGTTCCAGATACGGATAGCATATATTGATGGTTCGGTTGACCAGATAATCACCCCAGCCGACTGGCACTGTGTCGTAGCAGCTTTCTGGTATAATACTCCGTGAGAAGAGCGTGTTTGTGGGGTTCTCTATGGGTTGGGCGGATCTGGGAGAAGGTAGAGTCGTGCTCGTAACGGAGATGCCAGTCGCAGTGATTAGATGGGTCAAAGCCGATAGCGCAACCATGCTGGATTTCGAGTTTTGTGGTGGTAGAGGTCGCGGTGATTCTGGCTGGATGTGTACCCAAGATGGTCCTCAACTGCGTCGCCTGTCCGTCACTCGCTGGATAGAGCTCTGAAATATATGTGCCTGGTTGAAATCAAAGTTTGATCAAATTTACGTTGAGTTTCACCCACGCCAGTCCAGTGCTGAGCCAGTGGAACTGGCGGTCCTATTTCGCAGGCCGTATTGTCAACCAGGCTTTTGATCTAGACCACCCTCAGGTGAGTCAGACACTAACGAATCTAACTACCAGAGATAAACGAGAACGGGCGCTGATAGACCGCCCAACGGAACACAGGCCGCCACGGATTTCTGAGGGTGTGTTTCAAAGAAGAATGGACAAGGCTGCTAGAGAACGGCATGACGCTGACCGGTTGGCTGTCAAACTCTTGGTGACAGGTTTCATGAGGCTCGGCGAAGTCTCTTCTGACTAGGTTGTTCCCTTCGCAACATCGACCTCTTTTCGATACAGGATTGAGCCAGGGGCTTAGGCACAGCGGCAGGAACCTCAACAGCCATCGGTGGCGAGGGAGTGCGGCTCCAGAAATGACTGTATAACTGTAAGAAGTTCAGTCCAGGCCGGTTAACTGCGCCTTCAGATGCCTCGAAGCACAAGACTTAACTGCGATCCTACTGTGATGATGGCAGTCAATCCTTCTAGACAGCATGATTGTCGACCAGAATATGCCGGATGGCGTCGCGTTGCCTCTTGAAAAGACCAGGACAACACGAGCCAGAGAGCCGTGAAGGATGAAAGATGAGTGTGAAGAATTGGCCTCGGCGGATCCAGAGTCCGTTTTGCTCCAATTTCTCCAAATCTGATCCACAAACAGACGCAGTCTGTATCCTAACCGACTCTACACCCGTCTTCTTGTAGTATTTGTGCTGGTGTTGGAATCGTAACCTCCTGCCGACAGCCTCGTACATATCCTATTCCCTCTCTTTTTCTGTTCGGGCCCAGGATGAAAATCGCCGTCGAGGAAGCTCAGCAATTGGCAGATCGGGCCTTGCGCGAGGTCGGGTATAAAGAAGACGACATTCCTACCATCCGTGACCATCTGATCGACAGTGAGCTCAGAGGCTATGGCATCGCTGGACTCGCGCGAATCCTGAGCATTGCAGAAAGACTGTCCGGTAAGGCGCCAGCATCTGACATCGAGGTGAGCTCGGAGTCGCCTACAACAGCCCAGCTCAACGGCAAGGACACTCTTGGCTACCTAGTCGCCCACAAGGCGACAAAGGTGGCAATTGAAAAGGCCAAAGCCTGTGGTGTTTCAGCTGTCGGAGCCAACAATACATACTACACCGGAATGCTGTCCTACTACGCCGAGATGGCAGCGGCTGAGGACCTTGTGACCATCATCGCCTCAAACTGCAGCCCCTGGGTCGCGCCACAGGGCACCTACAAACCTCTCGTTGGGACCAACCCCTTCTGCATCGGAGTTCCCACAGATGGTGTCCCAATCATCTACGACATTGGCACTTCTCGGATCATTCATGCCCAAGTAATGCTAGCCATGCGCAAAAACGAACAATTGCCCCCTGACACAGCGTTCGACGAGAACGGAGAAATGACGACTGATCCTGAGAAGGCGTTAAAGGGAGCTCTGGCAGTGTGGGGTGGTGCAAAAGGGAGTGGTTTGGCTATAGCAGTCCAACTACTGGGAATTCTGGCCGGCTCTCCTGCACTGCCGCCAAATCTGGAAGAGTTTGGATACTTCATCATGGCCATCGACCCGGCAAAGTTCAGGCCGATGGCTGATTTCAAGCGCGAAGTGGGAAACCTCATTACCGCTTTCCATACTACTCCGACCCTTCCCGGCCATGCTCTGAGGCTCCCATTTGAGCGTTCGAACCGGCGCCGAGAAGAAATCAGAGCCGGTGGATATCTTGAGGTCGACGACGTTGTGATTGAGCGGCTCGAAGCATTGATCTCGCAGCAGTGACCAGGTTGATAGCACCTGAAATAAAAAATGATAACAAAGTCTCCTCGAGCCGGAAACACAGTCCTCAGTGACTGTGTTCTCGTCAGAAAATTGTCTGAAGGCCGCACAGAATAGAACAGTCACGCCACTACTTCAAGAAGTCAAAAGGTCTTTTCCCACTGTCCAATCCCGGGGCAGCTAATTGTGAGAACAATCTCATGTCCTCCTGCATTCCACTACGTACACTCGAAATTGTTTTAAGGCAATGTAAGTACAATTATCTATTATACGTGCTCTGATATCGGGGTTCTCTGGGCGAAATGTGGCTGCACGGCAACAATATGCCACAAGAATATTATTCATTTGACTTATCAGTCAAGACCCGTGAGAGTGTTCTGAGGAGAATCAGCGTGTCGAATCGAGCGACAGCAACCATACGATGTTTCCTGCATATTTGAGCCTTTGTACCTTGAAACATGCCCTCAAGGCCTCACGTATGGACGGTAGACTGGATCCCACATCTGTGCCTCGACCCATTCTTGTAATTCCTCATCAGAGTCAACAGGAATATCTGCCGCTTGTGCCAGTCTATCCTCCACTGCACACCGAATCACTGCCATGGCAATCTTGACGCTGACTGGCCGAGCCTGTTCAACACCTGGAACAAGTGCCTTTTCAGGATCTTGCATGGCTGGGGCTTCCTTGGCCAGCGCAGTCACGGCTGCGACAAGCATCTTATCCGTCACCAATTTTGTTCGACACAGGACGCCCCCCAAACCTATCCCAGGGAAGCAGACAGAGTTGTTGCATTCCGCCACTTCGATCTCTCTGCCATTGTGCTTGACTGGCGGAAACGGGGATCCCGTTGCAACGAGAGCTCGACCATCAGTCCAGCGGATGAGGTCCTCTGGTTTAGCCTCATGCAGACGTGTAGGATTGCTGAGCGGGAATATTATTGGCCGTTCGACATGCTTTGCCATCTCCTGCACGGCTTCCCTGTTGAAAGCACCGGGAACTGTAGACGTCCCAATCAAGACATGGGGTTTGACCTCGGCGATGATTGACGTGAGGGATTTGGTGTCTTTTCCTTGCCATTCGGATGTCTTGCGTGCAAATGGTTTCTGTGCGATTGAGAGGGCGTCCCCCATATTGTCAAGAAGCACCCCCGGTTTATCAACGCACCTAACGCAGTCAGCCCCTTTCTTTTACGGAGTCAAGGAAAGCCCTACCATATCTGGTTCGCAACATCTTCCTTGCTCTTCTCGGATTGAGTGGCGATGGCCGCTTGGATTTGCTCAGCGATTCCGCACCCAGCAGTCCCAGCTCCGAAAATAACCACTCTCAAGTCCGACATCTTCACCCCGTTGATATGTAAGCCGGCCATGATAGCAGCCAGAGTCACGCACCCGGTCCCTTGGATATCATCATTGAAAACAGGGAACTCGCTGCGATATTTGTCGAGCAACCTTCTGGCGTTAGGAAGACCAAAGTCTTCAAAATGGATATAAGCCTTCGGATAGAGCTTTTTGGCTGTGCGAATGAATTTATCACAGAAATCGTCGTATTGTTGGCCTCGAACGCGTCTGAACCGATGACCGAGATAGAGGTTGTCATTCAAAAGGTTCTCGTTGTCTGTTCCCGTATCGAGGACGACGGGGAGAGTACGGTCCGGATGTAGTCCACTACAGATGGTCATCAACGCCAGCTTGGCCACGCTGATCAGGATACCTCCAACCCCTTGATCGCCGATTCCTAGGATCTCTTCCCCGTCACTGACAACGATATAGTCGACTCCGCCGTCGGGCTCGTTCTTTTTAACAAACTTTCTCAGTCGCTCCTCCACCTCCTCCGGATGCTTGATACTCAGAAAACAGCCATCCGGCCTGCGAAAGACTCGCGAGTAATTCTCGATTGCATCACCTTCGGTTGGAGTGTAGATGATGCTGAACATTTCCCGCAGGTGATCTTGAATGAGACGGTAGTAGAGCACGGTATTCTGCTCGGCCATCGAGGTCATGAACGTGTTCTTGGAGAGGTCGTCTGGCTGATTGCAGTACTGTTGATAGGCTCGCATAACCTGTTCATCGAGTTTCTGGATATTGGTGGGGAGGAGACCCTTGAGGCCAAAATCCAGTCGCTCCTGGGACGTGAAGCATGTTCCCTTGTTGTAGAAGGGATTGTCCAGAAGCAAGCGACCGTAGAGAGGTACTTTGAGCGGACCTTTGGCGGCGAGCGGAAGGTGGTCGAACTTGCCCTGTCCCATGTTTGTTGGAGATGCTATAGAGAGCCTGGTCACTTTTCAAAGGGTTGAAGCCGGAGGTGACACAGTCAAAAATACATCAGCAAGTTGTTGTTGATCAGGAAGTGATGTCAATAAAGCACCTGAGAAGCTCTAAGCAGGCTGCAGAAAGCATCCACCGCGGTTTCCTCTCATTGGATCAGGACTTTCCCGGGCTTCACGTGGAGACTTTTAAGACTCCAATGATATGCATCTTTTCTCGGACCAATGGGCGCATATTCACCAAGTCCAATTAAGCCTCGCCTTCTCCGAAATACTCTCGGGCCATCAGATTTACAACCATGGCAGCTTCGTCGAGAGATTGGACGACTTTGACATCACTGCCAAGGTTGGCGCTGCTTCCCTCTCGATCGAGGTGAAGGGCTTCCCAGCCAGCCTTGACAGCGCCAACATAGTCTTTCGAGTACTCATCTCCAATGTGAATCCGCAGCATCCTAGAAATGTCCGACTGGTGGCCGATGGCCGATGACACCCCCTTGAACGCTTCGGTTATGCTGGAGGCTGGCTCGCAGTGCTGTTCGGATCGTGAAATCGGCATTGGAAAGACAAGCCTCATGGCTTCCATCCAGATTCTCTCCTGCGGCTTCTCTGCGTCGGCGTCATAGCTTGTGCAAAGGAAATCAAAGTCGTTCTGGGGATTGTAATAGTCTCTGAAGGGACTAGCGAAGACCACGTTGGATGACGGGTCGCGGAGACTCTCCATGTGCGTTTTCATTACACTTTCGAAATCCGGAATGCTCGAAGGCCCTACGCGGAAACCCATGTCCTGAAGCACCTCTCTGACGCGAGGGTCGGAGTTTGTGACTATCCCAGTCGCCACGAGGGGTCCTTCTGGGTCTGCAAACTGTTTCTTGAGCGCAGCCATGCTCTGAAGAAAGGGCTTCATGTCGGCAAATGGTTCATACGCAGCACTGGAAGAAAAGTGTTTGTAGAGGGCAGACCCCAATTCCTTCGGCAGCGCTGTCTCTCCCCCTTCCACGAGATCGCCGAATGCCTGGTTGACGACCTTAGTCCACCACTCCTCAGGGCCCCCAAGTGTCTTCTTGCCATAGTTGGGGTGTACGGTGTTGTAATGCTTGAAGGAAGATCTGAACGAGCGATCTAGCTGTTTGAGATCGTCTTTGACCTTGAGCCCACAACTTTCGGCGACTTGAAGGTACTGCACAGATACTGGCTGTCGGAAATTGTATAATGTCCCAAGTGCATCAATGGTAACCACGAACATAGGGAGCTTCTTCGGATGAAAAAGGGCGCTGAACAACCCCATCACCGTCTACAGTGTCATAGGGTGAATGCAGTGAGATCCGTTCTAGGAGCTGAAGGGGGTAGACAATCAGGAAAATAGTGAACCAAATGCTATTTTCAAGACCGCCTGCGTTATTTGGGCAGAGAGCGGCAGATTGGTGGATGATGCCGTGATCACAGGCCAAAGACGGTGCTTGTCGGGAGGGAATATTGAGGCTCCTAAACATTCCAGCTCCCAGCTTACATATTCCTATTGTGTGTTTGCGGTGTTTGTGGGCGCCTCGCTTCGACCCGCCTTCAGCCGCCACTGGTCGCCCGCAGTTTTTCGCGATTTGCAATTCATATCAACACACGAACTTCTCACAATTTGTCAATCGACGCTGCTAGAACTTCACCCTCCCTCTCTCGATCTCTCGAAACCCTCAAAACCCCCCTCCTCACCTTTTCTCGCATTCTCGCCCTCACCAGTCAAACTGTTCTCCTCGAAGCTTTTCCGTGTCTCGCGACCTTTGCGTTCGTCCCTCAGTCTCTCCCTTGCCGCTGCGTCGGTCTCTCTCGAAAAAAGCCAGCCGCCCACTAAAGCGAACTTTTCCTCCTCTCTTTTACGCGCCATGGCGCCTCCCCATACGAGGGTTGCTATTATCGGCTCTGGCCCTGCTGCTCACACCGCTGCGATCTATCTCTCCCGGGCAGAGCTCAAACCCGTCATGTATGAAGGCTTTCTCGCTGGTGGCACCGCGGCAGGCGGCCAGTTGACAACCACCACCGACGTGGAGAACTACCCAGGCTTCTCCAAGGGTATTGGTGGCGCAGAGCTGATGGAAGAGATGAAAGCACAATCTCTCCGATTTGGCACGGAGATCATCACAGAAACCATCTCAAGAGTCGACCTTAAATCCCGACCATTTCGTTTGTGGAGAGAGTACCAAGATGGAGAATCAGACGAGCCTGCGCACACGGCCGATGCGGTCATCATCGCAACCGGCGCTAATGCCAGACGATTACATTTACCTGGCGAGGAGACATATTGGCAGAATGGGATATCGGCGTGTGCAGTCTGTGACGGCGCTGTCCCCATCTTCCGGAACAAACCCCTCGTCGTGATCGGAGGAGGTGATTCTGCCGCCGAGGAGGCCATGTTTTTGACAAAATACGGCTCCCACGTCACCGTGTTGGTCAGGAGGGACAAGCTACGAGCCTCCAAAACCATGGCGAAGCGATTGCTGGCGAACCCAAAGGTGACAGTCAAATTCAACCACGTCGCAGTCGAGGTACAAGGAGAGGATAAACCGCGAGGATTGATGACACATCTAAAAGTCAGAAACGTCGTCACAAAGGAAGAGGAGGTCCTGGAGGCCAATGGACTCTTTTACGCCGTTGGCCACGACCCGGCCACCGCGATGTTCAAGGGCCAAGTTGACACAGACGAAGACGGCTACATCGCGACGAAACCAGGCACAAGTTATACCAGCATCTCGGGCGTTTTTGCGGCCGGAGACGTGCAGGACAAACGGTATCGCCAGGCTATCACCAGCGCGGGAAGCGGATGCATAGCTGCTCTTGAGGCAGAGAAGTACCTGGCAGAGTTGGAGGATTCCGAGCTGGACCTTGAAAAGGAGAAGCAGGCGAAGAAACCAGAAGTCAACGGCGAAACAGCCCCGGAGTACCGATCCAACCCTCTCCTGTAACTGTAAGATTTCCATGAATTGATGTTAGGCAGATAGATGCTAGAGAGGTCTAGAATGCAAATCGAAGACCAGTTGTTTGTTAAGACAATCTTTTCCGTTGTACACAAGTCTAAACAGGCCCCATTGCACTGCAGCAACGACCATAGTAGTACAAAAGTCTGCGCTCAGCGTTCACGCTAGACCTTACCGCCTTCTCAGATACCACGCAAAAGCTGTACTATGGATATCAGCTTGGTAAGGACTGGGTACCTCGGCCAAGCCCGGTCTTGCAACGGGGTGTCTCAGGTATACTGCAGCGCAGATATTGTGATTGACTTCGAGGAAGCGGGGGATGAAGGCAAATGCACTCATGTATTCCCGGGGCATCCATGGGGTAGCATAGGGCTTTGAGTCATCAACAGGATTCTCGTGCATGGAGCGAAGTGCAGCGTAGAGTTCATTGTAATCGGCGTCAGTCAGGACGGTCTCTTGCTCAACTTCGGGCGCCACCGCGTCGGCGGCTGTTCCTGTCTTTGGTTCTGGTCCCGAGGACGATGTCTTGTCGTCTTGAGCGGAAGGTAGGCTGCTTGCACCGGAGTCACGGTTTTCTTTCCGGATGTTTAGCTGGTGTTGGATTTCAGCAAATTGGGCCTCAAGGCTGTCTGTGAGGATTGTCGATGAAGAGGATCGTGACAGCAGCTTTTTGACAGCTACCGAAAACGCGCGGAGGTCCTGCTTCCGCTTCGCCCCAATATCTCGCTTTGATGTCGCGAGGATGCTCTTTGCTTTAGCCCGTAAGTCTTTCAGCACCTCCCGCGGATCTTTGTCAACATCGACAACCTCTTCAGCCGCTTGTTGAAAGGCTTGTTCCTCTTCGGCAGATTCTGCTGATATCTCTTCCGTGCTACCTTCGTCTGCACCTTCTTCGCTCTTGGTCGCCTTTAGCGGGACTTTGGGAGCTCCTGTCGCCCACATGACTCGTTCCGGTTCAACCTGGAACATATCTCCAGGATTAAGTAAATATCCCGGGTATCGCATCTGTTTCTTGCGTTAAGTCTAGTGCATGGATATCGAACGTCTCGGCCTCACCTGCTTGCCATTAACCTTGACCGCTCCATGTACGACAAATTGCCTGGCTTGACGAGCGCTGCTGGCAAACATGGCTCTGAAGATGGCTGTGTCCAATCTCCGCTCCATCGGCGCGAAGGTCATTTGCATGTAAGGTATCGGGGTTGTGGTCTTTTGCTTCCCTCTTGCCTCCAAGCCTGAGCCACGCCCTGCAGATTCCAGTGCACCGTCATTGGAGGCCAAATACTCTGCATCCATAGGTACCACGGACCGAATCCTCCTGTCAAACATTCGCAGCCACTGTTTCTCGCGGATGTGTTCGCCATGATAGTTGCGCGCCAAAGATTTTGACATCCATTTCTGCTTGAAAAAGTTATGAGATCTTCCTGAGTAGGGCATCTGTCGAGCCAGGTTGTAGAGGTTGTATTTGTTCCATGACTGTCGGATTTTCTGCGGAAGCAGTAAGTAACAAAACCTATGGGATGGGCTTATCAAAGACTTACAACGTCGAACAGGAGGTTCTTCTTCACCTTGAGAGGTGTTGAAGGCTTGCGCGGCATCGTCCCGGGGTTGAGTTGATACTGGTCGAGTGCATTGAAAGATCTCGTGCTTGTTACAGCAAGGAGTGAGTACCTGGTAGAAAAGTGCAGTCGGATATGGAAGATTGAGTTTTTCCGAAGATGTCGCTGCTCAACTTTTTTTTGGCTGTTGATTCCCCGCTCCCAACCATGTATCGAGCACCAGGAACACTTCTGATGCAGATTTGCTAGAGGTTCACTACAGTTGACACTGGCAGAAAAGCATGTGAGCCTTTTCTCGAGGGATTATCTCAAGTAGTAAATGGAGGCATGATCTGGAAGCAGAATGCGAACGGGGGATCTAAAAAGGCCCGCACAACCGAATGGCCTGCACTGGGTATTGCTTGGGCGTCGCGGTGTATCTCTACATAGCAATGCGGTCATTGAGGCATGGCTAAATCTCAAGCCGGTCATTGGCACCGAGAAGCAATGGATTCAGGTACAGATGAAAGCTGAAGTAGCCAGGAGGTTGGGCTCGGACAAGTATCATTCCCTACGTCAGCTATCTTGATCGAGAATTGTGTTTGGGACTTGTTACCCAACGTTAATGCTGAAAGAAAACCTTAGGTTATTCCCGATCCAAACGCCACATGAGGGCTCATTAAATTCGTCACGGCAGAAGCCTGTTAACCTTGCATCGTTTGCCAAAAGTAATCTGCATAAAACCATTTTGAGAACTTGGGGTCAATGTTGACAACGTGCACATCCCCCTTCTTCGTGTTTGCAATTGTCGCCTTGTTGTAGTTACCTGCTTCGTCCTGCTCCAGGGCGATTCCAAGTGACCTGTATAGCCAAAGACGCAATCTGTTCTGAAGTCAGCTAGGGTTTCAGCGGCTCGTGGGAGGGCAACACACATGGTGGGATCATCAACCTCCCTAGTCTGTCTTGTGCTCTCATCACCTTCAACACCTTGCTCTTCCAAGGTGGACAATCGCATCTTCAACCGCTCTAGTTCGGCTTCTAATCTCTCGCTCTCAGCCTCTAGTTCTGAGGCCTGTTTGGCGACGCGAAATTTCCTTGTATCGAGTTGAACTATCTCGCTGGCATGTCTGCCGCTATCATGACCAGAGAGCACTTCTCGATGCTGGGAAGAAAGGGTCGCTAGCTGCCTCGATAGTTTTCTTAGAGCGGTCTCAGCATCTCGGACACGAAGTTCGCGGGATTGTTGTAAGGTAGACAAGGAGTCATTGACGCGCGACAGTGCGGCTTTGTCGGGCGCAATGTTGAAGTTGGAGATTGTTGCGCGGATGAGCTGCATCACATCAGGTTGGGCCGTGGTCGATAAGACGGATCACTTACCGTGGACGGATCTTCGTCAAGCAGCATCTCGAATAGCTTTGCTTGTCCTCAGAGAAATAGTTGTTAGGTCTATCTCGAAGTCGGCCGTTGAGTTGGATGAATTAAGTTGTGCATCCTTTGTTGACATTGGTTGTGGGGAGCAACCAGCCAAAACTTACCTTGACGGGGTATCTACCTGGGCGGGAACCTAGGCGTTAAGGCACAGACGTCATGCTAAGCCACCCGCCTGAGCCACAGGACTCTGGACTCCGCAGGTCGATGATTTCCACTCCAACTGCGCTCGAAAGAATCCCAACTAAATCACCTTTTTGTTAATTCCTATCATCGTCTCTTGATTCTGCGCAAACATTGTAGTCAGCCAGTTGAAAAACTGCGATGCCGTCCAATCTACCATACGCCGCAGATGCAGAAAGGTTGGCGAAGGTTTGACCACCGTTCGTATCAGGTCTAACCCTGTTTACTATAGCCCCCTCAAACCAGCAGAACTCCAAGTTCTACGCGCCCAGTACGAGAAAGAAGGTGAATATGTTGGAGTCCAGACAAAGTTCAACTATGCATGGGTACGATTAGCTCCTGGCCCGTGCAATACAGGTGTTCAAACTGATGGTGGCAGGGTTTGATCAAGTCGAATCAACGGAACGAGCAACAACTCGGCGTTCAGCTACTCTCAGACATCTTTAAGACAACGCCGGAAAGACGAAGAGAATGCTTATACTATCTGGCGCTCGGAAATTACAAACTTGGGAACTATGCTGAAGCGAGACGGTATAATGAACTGTTGCTAGAGAAGGAACCCGCAAATCTGCAGGCAGCTAGTCTCAGACAATTGATCGATGACAAGGTATCAAGGGAGGGTTTGATGGGTGTTGCCATCATTGGCGGTGTCGCTGTGGCGGCGGGTATTGTTGGAGGCATGTTAATGAGAGGGTCCCGAAAGAGGTGACATGTTTGAGCCCTTGGTTTGCTTTTGGGGCTGTGTATCATAAATGCCTGGGAAAGCCTGGTCTGGAAGAATGAGTTGGAACAGCGTCGAATACTGCACATGAGCAAGCCAAATTAGCGATCGGATAGTCCAAATACTATCTACTGAGTACAAGGAAGTATCAGCTGGCTGCGTTCCATATCCAGTGACTTCGCGCTCCATCTCACAATCAGGTGTACTGTATTCAGTAGGTCTGCTTTATCGATAAGTCAGAGCCAGCGCCAGCCAGCGATGTGGTAGTGATGCAATCCCCCTCTGGTGACGGACAGACATACAACGGAAACCTACCAACTGGGCTTTTCTGATTAATTACCTGGTCACATTTGATCCATTAATAACCCCAATATCGTTTCACCCAGCTCTCCTTCCCTCTCTCCAGTCGGAAAGAGTACCTCAGCCTTATTCGATCAACTCCATTACCAACACATTCAACACCTTGTCCTGGAGCAACGCCACCTTTCGGAAGACGCGAAACGCTCCGCTCCGCATGCCCACGCCACACTCAGCCTGCGCATGACGATAGCCTTATTTTCACACCCTTCCTGCGCCCGAAATACTACTCCGCCTATCTCAGTCAGACTCGGGTTACCTCAGATCGCCGTCATGTCAAGAATACAAGGCGAACGAGTCTTCTGTCACCAATGCCAGAACGAATGGGATCGAGCGCACGGAGGACTCACCTGCCCTCGATGTGAAGGAGACTTCACTGAAATTGTGGGCATGCTCACCGGCTCATGGCTAACTCAGTGCTAACATAACATTCCAGCTCGAACCCGGCGAGCCCCAGTCTAGCCATGATTTTGACCGGTCTTCGTCCCCAGCCTTGCCCGTCGAACCCCCGTCATCACCTCCAAGCAGTTTCGATGACTACGCTGCGCTACGAAATCACAACCCTTGGTCTGAAGACGTAAACGACGATATCGGGACAGATGTCACAACGTTCGAGTTGACAACCACCGGCGGAGGTGGAAGAATGGTTCTCAGCACCCGTTCATGGAGGAGTGATGGGCGCAATGTACGAATAGATGAGCTATATGAAGTGATTGATGAGATGGGACAATTGCTTACCCCGCTGGATGAACTACAGGATCGAGGCATGCCTGCTCCCGTCTTCGGTCTAGATCCGTTCGGATTCCCGCGAGGGCAAGGCACTGGCGGAATGGACGACCCTCACCTCCATTTACAGCCGGCGGGCTTACAAGAGTATGTTTCAAGGCGCAGTGGTGATTTTGTGCTGAATCTTTTCGCAGTCTTTTCTCCCTCATATTTCAGTCAATGCAACCAGAAGGGCTTCACACTCCAGACACCGACGACAGACGAAGAGGAGGTCCGGGCCCTCTGCCATTCGACCTTCTCCATCAAATGCTCAACCCCGCCAATGCTCGAGCAGGAGACATGGTGTACAGTCAGGAAGCCTTCGATCGGGTTATGACGCAGCTCATGGACCAACACAACACAAGTACCGCACCTCCGCCAGCATCAGAAGAAGCCATTCTATCTCTCAAAAAGAAGAAAGTAGATCGAGAAATGTTAGGCGACGAAGGGAAGGCTGAGTGTTCGATATGCATGGACAATGTTGAGTTGAACAACGAGGTGACTGTCCTTCCGTGCAATCACTGGTTTCACGGTGACTGTGTATCAGCATGGCTGAAAGAACACGATACTTGCCCTCACTGTCGGAAACCCATAACGGACCCAGAAGATCGCCAGCGGCCGGGACTTTCAAGGCGGAGGCACAGCCGGAGAGCCTCTTCGATATCAAGTCCACGCGCCTATGGCCCCCCTGAAAGCGATCGATACAACCCTGCACCGATTCCAGACAGTCCCCGCACGATACGAGAAGCCAGAGAGTCGTATTATGGGAGGAGACAAGACTACGATATGCAACGCCCTGAAACCCGTCGTCATTCAAGCATGCAGAGTGACCTAAGGCGGCATAGCTCAAGAAACCAAAATGGAAGCAGTGGCGGAAGTCGCAATACCGGGAACAGCGGAGGTGTGACAGGCTGGATTAGAGATCATTTACCATTTTCTTGATGACCGTCCGCAGGAAGCGGTCCAAAGCTACTCGCTCTCGAGACAATCGGGACGATGAGATTGTTATGCACAATCCTTTCTCACATTGGAATATTCTCAAGGGTAGGCATAAGGCAGCATGCAAAGTCTCCTGGGTCCGACGTGCACCTCGCGCACCAGGCCGTATTAGTCAAATCCACCTCATATTGTTCAGGTCTCTCGAGACCTTCAGGTTTCTGGATTGGTTGGATACTCTCGCACAATCCTGCGAGAACAACATGGTCATCTTGGTTGAAGTGGTACTGGGGCAACTTCCATGGAATAAGAACTCGGGTTTGAGATTGAAAGAGATGCTGCAGCCAGGAAAGGACACTCAGGTTATGTTTGCCCGAGAAGAAATAGGGACGGGCTCGTGTAATAGACACTCGGCACATTAATGCAGCGAATACCCATGTTGAATTGTTATGGAGTATGAAGGCTGAGGCATACAGGACATTCTACAAATTCAAGATTCAGTCTCAGTGCTGTATGCAAGGTGTAGTAGACCTGTACCTCGTACCCTGGTGTGGTGTAAATGCCTAAACTCAGCCACGGGCACCGCCACCACCGCCGCATTCACATGTTCGTGCGTCACTTGACAGTCAAACTTTCACATGCCTTTGGCCCGCGATGAGGATTCCGCATCCTCGCTCTCCGTTTCTGGTACCTGAGCATGCCACTGCCACCCGGACTTCGGGCCCTGCGAACGTCAGAGGATTCTTCTTTGCAATGGTCACAGGTTCTGTGCTCCTCGTCAACTGGTGGCCTTCTTTGCCTGAAGTTGTGAAACTGTGT
This sequence comes from Fonsecaea pugnacius, assembly GCA_011800825.1. Classification (NCBI taxonomy): domain Eukaryota; kingdom Fungi; phylum Ascomycota; class Eurotiomycetes; order Chaetothyriales; family Herpotrichiellaceae; genus Fonsecaea; species Fonsecaea pugnacius. Next base: position 140,569 of record WJFF01000041.1, on the reverse strand, counting down.
TTCTTATCCTCTTTCACTCTGTATGCGGACAAAGGCTAGATCCGTCCGTGCTTTGGAATGGCGTAATCTTGTTCTGGCTTTCTTTGAAGATCCTACACTTGAGTGCTCTTCTGAATTTATGATTGATGTCCGTGGCACACAGTGAATATCAAGTATGATAGGTCTGTTCAAATACATCGCCTTCCATAAAATCCCTTGCGCTTATTAGAGTGGGCAGATCATGTGCTGGGCCGGCCCTCGTCTCAGTTCCGCAAGGTCCAAGTCTTTGCAGTCGTCTCGTTCTGGTCACTCTACCTTCTGAGGTAATCCCTCCGTTCTGCTCTGGGAAGACGATTGCTTATGACAAAACAAGAGGTGACAAACATGGTCCTCCGCTCATTCGATCCATATCCCAGCGCCTCTCGAAACGGTTCACTGTCTGGCAATCTGTCGTCTTGACCTTCCTCTGGCTCTATATATGCCGAAATTTTGCAAAGATCGTTGGCCTCGAATCCCCCGAACCCCTCGCCAACCTGTACAGCAGAGCATACTTTCGGGCAACATGGATCACTACAGCTCTAGATGCGGGTTTTTGGAGCGCCATGAAAATCAGAAATAAGACCATCAGGGATTTATGCTCAATTTTCTTCTCAGTGTACTATCTCTTCGCAGCAGAGCGGGCGGATGAAAAAGTGCGCAAGGTTCGCGCTGTCTTGACAGTCGACCATTTACGAGTGGCATGGAACAAACCAACCACACCCTATCTAAAATTCTTTACTGCGTTACTACGCCCTCGCTTCACCAAATACAAGCCGCGGCGGATTCGAATCCCTCGCCCAAAGCAGTCACATTACAAGGATCCCGTGGTTGCGTGGATGTACTTCGACGGCTCTCTCGCCGAATTGGAGAAGCAGGAGAACGTGGTTCTGGATATTCCAGGTGGAGGCTTCGTTGCCATGGATCCAAGGACAAGCGACGACAAATTGCTTGCCTTGGCTGGAAAAACAGGGCTGCCGATCCTCAGTCTGGACTACCGCAAGGCACCCGAATATCCCTATCCGTACGCACTCAACGAATGCTTCGACGTCTACACCCAGATCGTGGCAACGCGAGGTCGTTGTATTGGCATGAAACCAGACATGTGCCCAAGAATCGTGATCACGGGCGATAGTGCGGGTGGGAATCTGGCATGTGGCACGACTCTGATGGTCATACAATCGAATCAGAGCAGCGCTTCTCGAGGAATCCTGCCGTCTCCTGCGGGACTGGTTCTCCTGTACCCGGCTTTGGACTTCAACATCGGCAGCTGGATGACAGATGATCAAATGGCGCTGATCCGCAACCCACGAACCGCGAAGAAATATGAGCGCTTCATCAAACGCAAGAGTGAGGATATCGATCGCCGATATACTC
>WJFF01000041.1:124492-139128 GCA_011800825.1 Fonsecaea pugnacius | reverse complement strand
TTTCTTCGCACCTCGGGTAGAGAGCCCTATTCAAGACGAAAAGCTCCTTGCTCGAAAGAGCACAGACGTAGAGGCACAAAGGCAGGCTGTTGCCCTCTCCAAGCCTCAGCCGCTGAAAACAAGACTGGCTGTCTCCAGCATCATCTCTTACTTTGGCGACCGTATCCTTACTCCGGAAATGATGCGCGCAATGATTATTCTATATGTAGGGCCATACCATCGCCCTGACTTTACCACAGACCACTTGCTTTGTCCAGCTGTGGCTTCCGAAGGTCTCCTGGCGAGGTTTCCGAAAACATATTTCCTGACCGGCGAACGTGACCCGTTGGTAGATGACACCGTCATCTTCGCGGGTCGCTTGCGTCAAGCAAAACTCCACCTCTTTCGTGAGCGTCAAGAGGTCGGCCTCGAGAAATCGACAGCCGAGTTCAATGAGAAGGACCACGTTGAAGTAACACTCATTCCCGGAATATCGCATGGGTTTGTGTCCTTTGTAAGCATCTTCCCCGAGGGCTGGAAACACATCTTCCGCTGCGGGAAGTGGATTCAAGAAATCTTTGCAAGGCCACCACATCAGTTCGAGGGTCCGGCGATCGAAAGTAGGTTGAGACAGGGAACTTTCACGCACGACTCGGGCAGCTCGCTTGAACTTGCAACGACAACCGAAACGAGGCATCACAGACGGACACCCACGGGAGAAAGTATGGATGACGATGCACCATTGATTATGTCCAGTCTTAGCTCCGGTAAAGAAGTAACGACGTCGGTGGCTAGAACGAATGGGTCCGCGAAAGGGGAGAACAGTCGGCGAAGACAGGAAGAGAAGCCAGAGAGCTCGGACAACCTTGACCGCAGTAAGAGCCTCGTCAGTCTCGGCAGTGAAGAGGACCTCCTTAAGCGGAGGATGAAGGGATTGACGGTTGGGTTACTGGGCAGTCGGGATTCTTGAGGCAGAGATGGAAACTGTAACATTTATCGGAGCCGTCAGCAGGCGAAGCCCAAGATTTGCAAAGTGCCCGGGTGGTGCAACTGGTCTTCATGAGCCATTGGCTTGACATGTATCTACAGAAATCCCATCTAGCGCGTTGATGTAAAAGAACTGAATCAATGACTATTCAAGTGTCGCATTAATTTCAGGGGTTTATGTTCTTTACAAGACACTGACTGCACTTCACCGAGACGCCAGATTCGCCATCCCAAAAGTATATTTCAGACTTTCATCCCCTCATATGTTGACCTGATGCTTTACCTGTCAAAGATAGACGCGCCGTAACTTATCCCTAAGCATATGCCCCGGACCCAGGATACATGGAATACCTAGCTTACATTTTCTCTCTCTCCGAGCAGCGGGACCACGAACCCTACTACCGATGGCAAATGGAAAATGGTGTAACGTCGTGACTCTTCACCCGTAGCGTTCCACACCCCCAGTTTTGCTGACGCTTGACCTTCGAATGAATCCCATAATTCCGTCCCCTTGGGGTGGTGGCGGTGGTGATTGTTGATGGAGAAGAGGCTCGGAAGCCGCCATTTCATGGACATGCGGCGGCGGTGGGGCGTTGTATATCGAGTGAACCGGTGTTCCACTTCTGTTTATACGATTAGTATGCATCAAGTTTCTCGACCTATTCCTAAGGCCGGCAGTCACTGGATACTTACATGCTCTGCGGAACGCCACTGCTGTACGCCGGAACAGCGTACATCTGACTCGGGCTTGGGCTGTGTGGCAAGGCGAGCTCACTTCCCGGCATCATCGGACCTGGGCTCAAGGAATCGCTCATCGGCATTGGGTACGCTGGATGGAGAGGGGGCGACATGGTAGGATCATGTGAAGGCACGTATCCAGGCAGGGCTGGAGAAGGTCCCGTGCCTACAACACTGCTGTGCATAGACATATGCTTGGTCGGATCGGTCATATAAGACAGATGGCCTTGCGGCGCCTGTGGATTGTAGGAAACTTGAGTTGCGTGGCCTGTGTTGGGACGATCGTCGACGTGTTTTACGCTGGTCCCACGAGCGCGAGATTGGCGACCGCAGAGATAGAGGGCAACGGCAGCTGCAAGAGCTACAGCCGCGCCTCCGATTGCAATTCCGGCGATCGCACCACCAGAGAGGCCTGAATTGGATGATGACTTCTCACTGGCGGTTGTATCGCTCGAGGAGCCAGATCCGGTGGGTGAAGCAGTGGCTGACGCACTAGTAGTCGCGGACGCTGTGGTGAATGGATCCTCGCTCTCGTCGGGCCAAGGTTGACCGGGCAGTAGCATGAACTGGGATTGTGCTGCCAGGTCTTTCTGATGCTGTAAGGACGTCGTGGCATTGGGATTGATGACGCCAACCATCTGATGGTCAATACATGATCCCGGTGCACCACAATAGTAGAAGATAGGGTTTGTATCATTGACCACGATCGACCACTCAGGCGGTTCACTCAATATCGCATCAACAGGTTTAAAGCCCGAGAAGAATCCGACCTTGTCGACACCGGTATCCTCGTATGGAATACAAGCGTATCCATATTCTGAGCGAATAACGGAGTGATTGGTTGGGTAGAACTGAAATAAAATTGTATCGCCTACTTTGGCCAATGTCACGTCGGGCACGAATGTAAATCCTCCCTACTCAATGTATTAGTTATATGCGCCTGTGACACAACCTTCTTTGGAGCCTCTCCGTACCAAAGCCACCGCCACCGTGTGTGTTATAGGCCCTTACGTTGTGCTTGAGGCAGTTGTTGCGCTGTTGGAATCTGCGCTGTCACTCGTAATCGAAGAAGTAGTAGCGGGCGCAGAAGTGACGGAGTCAGTTGGAGTGGTCGTCGATGCGTCGGTCACACTAGTGGGAGTAGCAGTGTCTTGAGCAGAGGCCAGCGCAGCGAAACCAAGGAAAAAAGCGATTAACCGCCGCATCGTGGGCCAAAAATGAGTGAAATCGACGAGGAATAACGTCGAGGTTGGAGGCCTCTGCGCCGGCGGCCGTTGGGACAGGGCTGCGTAGATATCAATATCACAACGACAAAGAAACAGAAAAGAAAGCAACGCGCGGGAGGAGAAGAGTGACCGAAGTTAGGAACGTATCTGGCCCTAACGTGCAAACTTGCAGATGGAGGACGGCCTTCAGTATGTACCGCGTGCTCGGTTCCTAGACGACAAAGCTGAACCCGGGACTTCGATGGATTCTGTCAAGCTGACAGGGGAAGCTAGGCATGCAAGCTCCTTGCACGACGCAGGGAACCTGCAGCCTCATGCAGGTACCAACAGGTCCAACTCGCCTAGCACGGGATAGCGTAAGGCGATGACCGCACGGCCAGGCTCTCGCTCTCTCCGCGAGATGGCATTTGAGAGCCGTCAGAAACATGGGGATTTTGCCGATTGGGGCAGTTCCTGGCATGGCACCATGGTTCAACCCTGGTAGATAAGGAGTCAACGCCAGTTCGGCTGCAACGAACAGGGGAGACCCTCACGATGAAGGCCCAGAATGCTGCTTGAAAAGGCTAGAGCCGGTCAGCAACACGAAGAGCTCATCCCCGGTAACCAAATGCAATTGATCCTTCACCGGAGAATCGAAGTCTCAGGGTGCTGGGTACTAGTCCTTAGGCTCTGTTCTCACCGATGCTGATCTCCTCTTTTGCAGTGTGTTCGAGGACATCGATCCCGGACATTTCCCTCAACCCAGAATCGGCGCAAAGTCTTCGTTCGCAACGACAGGATCAGAGAGAAAAGATGAAAAGAGGGAAAACACACTCGTACTGAGGTGGTGGATTAGAGCGTCGAAGCTTCACTTAAGCTTCACTTACCTACGGCGCCTCCGCACTCCGTCAGTAAACCACCTTTCTGGAAGTAATTGGTCAATATACCCTTCCTGCATAGCCTGCCAATGATACGCAGATGGCTCGTGGGGCGCTGGAATGGCCCCGAAATTGCATTACGCATTAAGAACGCCTCGTTTAGCACCACAGTCTCCCCAACCTCCGCCATGCTGGTCTGGTGGCTGGCGTGAAATTGCCCTTACGACCGCCGAATACTACGTCTGGTCTCGACAATCGCACAGAGGAAGAAAAAATGGAAAAAGGCAAAAAGAGTAGGAGCTGCATACAACTTCGAGGAGTGGGGAAATTGGACAAGCATGGATCAAAGGCTTAAAAGATTGATAGTACAGCCCACGTTCCATGATGTGAGGTCGCCTTATGGCTCCTGTATCCAGTCGAGAAAGTCCCAAAGCACGAGCGGACGGGACCCCGTCTCCAGATACGCCGTAACATTAGGACATGTTCCAAAGATAGCAACCAGCCAGTCATTCCAGATGGTGGTCATCGTCACTCCACAGCGAGAAGAATCCCTCACCCAAGCTCTTTGCCTGCCCCAGTCAACCCACCTCTCCCAGAATACTCCCACTCCCTAGCATCGGCGCACCCCTCGACGCACGCAACTCGTTACTTCTCTTGACGATATCCCTGTCGAAAACCCACCACCAGGACTTGAATACCTTCTCACCCACTTCCCAATTCTTCTCGGAATACGGATCACTGCCGCTTATCCTTACCCCCTCAGCGCTGTCTTCCAGGTCATACACGAAGTCCAACAGGGCCATTGGCGAGGCTGCCCCTGGAGGCCGAACTTCTGGAGGCTGTGACAAGACTTTAATCATTCTGTCGCGCGCCGACGGCCACGGAAGGAGATCAATGACTGGGTGGTGTGGAATGGCCAGCTGGATCAGGGTCGGTTGCAAATTATCTGGGAGGTGATTGAATTGTGTCACGGCCACGGAAGAATCAGCAAACGGCGACGTCGCGGTCAGGGACCATATGATGTCTTGGACTTTCATCCGCCTGGCAATTGCCATGCAACCCCGAAGTAAGGTAAGTTCAGCCATCTCTAGGTGCGCTTCGTCGGGGAATGAATATGTCATGTCCTGATCACAGATTGATTGCGCAAGAGGCGTCGTCTGCCCGGTCTCCGGAGTTTCTTGGGAACCCGGAAGAGGTGTCAGTAACCAGGCTTCGCCCTCGCTTGACGATGTATGCTTCGACGACGACAGTGGTGAGCTTGGCAATGAAGGCAGCACCACCGAAGTATCCCAGAGAGCCGGGTCCTCGGTCGGAATGCCAGTGAACGAGTATGCGTCGTAGCTAGCAAAGGCATCGAGCAGAACAGGGAGCGACGCAGCTTCCTCCGTCGTCTCGATTTGATAGTCGCAGATACTGCCATCGAATGAGGTGTCTGATGTTTGGAAGGATGGCTGCGATTGAGCACCAGTATCTGGCTGGGTTGCAATGGCGGTTGGCGATGTATTCGGGTCCGTGGGCAGAGGAAAGTTCTGCAGGTACAGGACACTGGAGTCCCCATTCGCGTCTGCTGCTTGTGCTTCGAGCTTTTTGATGTGCTCTTTTCGTCTCTGGCGATATCGTCGCTGAGCAAGGACGTTGAGTACCCGTTTTCTCTCCGCCGCATCTTCCCCAGGCTGCGGCACCGCCAATGGAGCGGGTTTGCGTTTGACATGGACTTTCTTTTCAGACATGACCTTGTGTACCTTGCGCGAAACAGAGAACGAACGGGTTATATAAATTATCCTGGACAACCGACCAACCGACCTGAAACAGCGTGGATTATGTGAGGCTACTTTAGGAAACGAAGAGAACGGGCAGCCAAAAATTGTAAATATAACATCCAAGCTCGTACTCAGTCGTGTGCTTCGTCTCTTGAGAGCAGAAAGATTGTCACCGCCGTGCGCAATGTCGAGTGTGGGTTTAAGCAACATAACCACACCTCCCAACAAACGAGTGAGCCCAAGTCCCCGAGCTGCAGGCCATAACGTTATGGTTGACACGCGGAATACGAGGTTGCTCACCCCAATGTGGGGGCAAAGACAAATGCCAACGGATAGCCACACGCCCTGATAGGCCTCGAGAGATGTGTCGCCCAGAAGTTCCCCGCTCTTCAAAGTCCGAGTACGAAGGAGAGGATATCGTCGGTGACCTGATCTGCATGTGTAAGGTACATGCCGTGCGCGGCCTTCTCATAGATTTTGACTTCGGCCTGCCTGACGAGGTTTGGAATGAGGTTCGCAGTGGCTTCGGCGGGATTACCTTTGCAGATAGACGCATGAGAACTTGAGGATGGAGACGACAGCCGATTTTGGATTGACTTACTCTGGTCGTTGTCGCCGTGGACGACGAGGACTCTTACATCCCTTCCGTCCAGCTTCTTGAGGTCGCCGGTGAAGTCTCTGCCCGTGATGATCTGGACGCAACTCTCGATCGCAAGAGCGTCGGCCTGTGCAACAATCCATTCGAACCTTTGTAGAACTGTCTCGGGCACCTCGATGCCGATGTCGAAAGGAATACCAAACACGCTTGGGAGCGTGGTCCTGGTGAAAGCCGTGCGATCCAGGCGGAAGCCGGACAAGATCATATCCCAGAGCGCTCGAGGCGGTGCCATGGGGTTTGTATCCGTCTTCAATGGAAATGGAAGACTAGGACCCAACCATATCAATCCCTGGCATTTCTTCTGCAGGTCTTCACGCATCTGAAGGTACGCCAAAAGAGATTCTCCGCATCCCATGCTGCTCGCAACGAAAACGAAATCGTCAACCTTGACATGATCGATCAAGTCAACAGTATCTTGCGCAAAGGTGTCGTAAGAGATCTCCGTGCTGCGGCTGGTGTTCCAGTCGCTTTTACCAAAGCCTCTTCGGTCGGACGCGATACATCGGATGCCGTACGTCTCGCAGAACCGCACCATCAAATGCTCGTACATGTGATGCGACATTGGCCACCCATGGATGAAGACCAGTGTTTTGCCGCTGTTGCTACAGTCCTTTGTTGGGCTGGCTGTTGGCTGAAAACGAGGGCGGCTTGAGGCCGGTCTGTAGTCAACATAGTAGAGAAGGGTATCATCCAGGCTGGAATGGATAAAAGGCATTTTGTCACGTCGATTGCGGTGATTCCAGACGGCTGTTTGCAAGGTTCAAATCAGTATGCTTGTGAATGTTGGTTGATGGAGAGACTCAAGCGCTCTAAGCTTCATATTTGTAGTAGTGGTAGGACGTTGCAGTCCCACAGAGATTCTAACGCATGAATAACGAGAGGCCTGCAGGTCGAGACTTGACCTAATGCATAATCTCATTCATGTCGTTAACCGCCCGCTTGTCATCCGTCATCCTGACTATAGCATCGATATGCTCTAAACCCACACGGCATCTCTCATCCAGCATCGTCGCTCTGCCTACTCACAGTTCCCTGTCGAGTAGGCGTAGGCGTAGGACTCCCTTCGCGGTCCAGTCCACGTCCCATGGGTCGCACTTTGCTCCCAACAAAACCCTTCCGATTTCTACCGGTGCGGCCCCGACCTAGCCAGTTTAATTTCAGTTGCTTGTTGAGTTCCTCCATCCGATTCTGAGCCTCGTCTCCTGATTGTATCGAGCACAACACCGAGAGACACTGGAGCATTCGAGCCACTGTTTCTGTGACGTGTGATGATGAGCTATCGGTCGGCCTTGCTGCTGGAGGGGAGCTAAATGACTGGAAAGCCACATCCTGCGCAGGGTTGCTCACCACAGACAGATTGGATGTTGCGCGAGACCTGCCGCCGGACGTCATACTGCCAAGCAATGTGCTGCTCTGAGAATTGTAGCTTCCATAGGTCGGCTCGTTGCCCTGAGCAGTCCCAGGTCTGTCACTCCCGCCACTGTTGCCGCGATTTCTGTTTCCATTTTCAAATTGCATGATGGACGCGTTGATACTGTCTAGACTCAGTCGCGAGAAGGTCGACTTGAGCACCTCGTACCGTGGTAGCACGATAGTGTCCCGATAGCTGATGAGCAGGATCCGTCTAACCTCCAGCTCCTCGCCGGCAGCAACCACGAAGTCTGCGCCCTCTCCAGATGCTGGTGATGACGATAGCTTACTCCCACTCTCATGGCTCGGTAGAGCTCCCCAGAATTCTGCGGCCATCTTAGGGCTAGTTAGTATTGTGCCTCTCCCCTTGAATTCTTGATCAAGGGGAAGGAAGACAGCTTGCATGAATGGGAGGATTTTGCCGAACACATCCATCCATATGCCCACCAGCTTAGGTACTAGGCTGTTATCGGCAGCATTGCGCAAGGTATGATTGAGGCTTAGAAACCCAGTCTTCAAGAGGTCTTCCAGATCACCAATGACAATACTAGGATCTTTCCTTTGCACGCACCTCTGCACGTGAATGGTGACGAGCTTGTTCAGATCCTCGACAGCTATTCGTACGTCCTCCCCTTCAAATGTCACCAATATTTTTGCCCTGAGCAGATCCCAAGCGTCATCTGCAGACATGTTGGAGAGACCAAAGTTCGCCCCTGCTTCTTTGATCTCGCTGTATGTGTTGAAATTGCTAACTGATTGATTGGTAAAGCTGGTCCCTAGAGAAGGCCATTCGGAGGTGTCGCTTTCTCCTCGGCTATAGACAGGTTCAAGATTGGCAAAGGCTGCCTGGGCTTTTTCTTCCTTCTTTTTCTCCCGCAGAGCTCGACCCCCATGCCGAAGATCGAGTCCAGAGACTGACTTGGCAAAATTGGATGACGGATTGGGTGATGGTGGGGCAAAGGAGTACAGAGACTGCGGGTTGTTGACATCCACTGGACGAGAGTTTGAGCTGGCAGAAGACAATGGAAGGGCAAAGGTCTCATCTTTATCCTTGAGTTTTAATTTCTGCCGTAGACCATGGTGCTTGTGAGTCTTGTCTTTCTGCTCCCTTTGCTCTGGAAATGGTACGATAGTTGATGACGATGGGTTGGCAAGCTGATATAAGGAGGATGAATTAGACGACAGTGACTCCGCAAGGCTTGTGGTAGAGGCATTCATAACCTTCGACAAACCACTTGGTGCCAATCGATTTGGGGACGGCAACGGCTTCTCTTTAGCTTCTTTGTCCTTGTCCCTTGATAGCACAATGTGTTTGGGTCTAAATCTCTTGAGGCCTTTCTTTGACTTTTCCTCCTCCACCAACGACACTTGGCTAGTCGATGCGAAATTCCTTGGGAATACCACGCTAGCTGCCGTTGCTGCTGCGTTGGTGCCCACTAGTCCGTTGCGATACTGTTGCTCCGCCGTGGTTGGGGATTGGCCCTCATGAGAGCCTGCCGACCCTCTGCTGTTACGGCGACCTTCCTGTTGGGTCTGCTCTTGTGGAAATGGTACAGTCTGCGATCTCTTGCGGGAATGGTTCGTCGCATTCAGATGCTGCATTGCAGCCTGGGCGGCAATTTGCGAAGGATTGAGCGCAGGCATCCCGATGTGATCGTGCAGCTGAGATTGGCTGGCTAGGGAGGCAGAGGGCATCGAGGGTTCGAAGTAACCCTGTGAGTGCTGTCGTGGGCGGTGCTTTTGCAGTTCGGGCGGAGGGCCTAGATTGTGTTTTGCGCTGCCATCACGAGGCATGTACTGTGCGGACGGCCGGCTGTGGGATGGTAACGAGGCATTGCTTGAATTGGTGTGCGAAACAAACGTAGGCAACTGTTGGTTGTAGGGAGATCTCTTGACAACTGAAAGGCGTGAAGAGCCTGAGGTGTCACTACCGCTCGAACTGGGTCGGTTGCTCTGCTTCGAGCCTGCGCGTGACGGATTCGGCGAAACAGACGAGGCAGGAGGGACTGGCGACCGCAGTCCCATCCGTCGCTGAGGAGGTGGTTCCATGGTCGAATAGACAAAGTAGAAAGGCCCGTCGCTTCAGGGATCCGGAGAGGGTGGCATGGGATGAAAGGTCACCGGATCAACTGCGTTGGAGGCACTACACGACAAACAAGCCTTCATAGACATCTCTCCCTCGCTTTACACGCTGGGAGTGATAGGTTGAGCTTGTCCATACGAGCAGAACGCGTGAGTCGAGGGTTGCGCAGGTGAGACGGTATGTGTTGACGTCGGTGTTGCAGTTGGAGTTCCTCTGGACCCCCGCTGTTTCCGACCCGCACTCTCTTTTCTCTACCATGTAGTAGTGCTAAGTCTCTTTAATCTTCAACGATTACCCGTCGAACAGCGATTCCGAGCCATGTCGAACGACTCAGATCATTCCCCAACGGCACTCACTGCGTCCTATAAGTCACATTCTGAATCGAAGCATTTCCAGTACACGATCACGGCACCACAAACCCGGGACGACGGGTCACTCAGTACGGAAGCAAAAACAAAGTATTTGTCCGAGCTACGGGCTTCAAGCAAGAAGCTACAGGAGGATATCAACAAATTCTTAACTGAGAAAATGGAGGAAGACAAGAAACAAGCCGGACAACACAGCGAGGATAGCACATTGAAGCAGAAGACGAAGGATGAATTAGAGGAAGAAAACTACGGCGAAGAGAATGAGCAGGATGAGATATAACGACAGAAATCACTGGGCGGTATCACAGAGTGTTATGGTTATAGACATTGTGCTTCAGACCGCCCTAGCCGCAATCTCGCTTTGCTTGCGTACTGCACATCCGAGGTGCACGACGGAATTACTGTCTCAACTGTCAGCGCACAGCCCTTGATGGGGAAGAAGGACAAACTCACTCGGGAAACACACTGATCACACTGCCACCAAGTCGCTTATAGCAGACGCCACACACTCGATCTTCGTCGATCCTCACTTTTCTCCCTCGACCGCCAGACTGGACACCCTCCCCTAGCAGCAAAGCGGCTTGCACTCGAACAGCGTCCACCTTCCTTAAGCCTGAGACTATCATCGACTCGTTCATGATAGTGTTGGCATTTCGTATTCTACCGCGGAAGTAGAACTCTAGTTCCTTCACCAGCAGATCTTCGGGGATCAGCTCCAACGTCGAACTCGCCGGCAACCGGGGTCCATGGCGAGCCATCAACCCAAGGGCTGGTCCGAACAGCGCCTGCTCCCCTTTCGGCGGATTCAGGTAGAGGTTTAGGAGAACATGATAGATGGATGGCTCCTCATCAACTGGATCGGTGGTAGATGGTTTCCGCTTCGGCACCGACTTGCCGGAGTATTTGCTGGTTGCCTCCAGATGCGTTTGGTTGCAATATTCCTCCGCTTTGCTCGGATCATGCAGCTTGAAGACATAGATTTCCAGAGCTTGCTTGTGGTTGCCCATCTTGCTGAAGACGATGGCTCGAGCCTCATAGAATATTGGATCATCCCGAGGTAGTAATCCCAGAGTTTTTGCGGGAGAATACTGATCAGACGTCCTCAGCAGTGTTAGGAATTTATCGAGCAGATCATCTCGGTTCGTTGCTGCCGAATCCTTCAAGCGCTCAAGATAGAGCGCAGCCAGCCGCTGATGCAGTTCAGGCGTCAAATCGTCCCATTCGTCAACCACATGTTCGAGATACCGCAACGCTAAGTCTATGTTGATTGACTCGAGGAATGCGAGGACTTTCTCTCGTGGGAGTGACTCTGCGTTCTCCGTGTCGCCCAAAAAGATCTCCATCGCCATTCCTGGGTCCACCTCCAGTGGCCACCTGGCAAACTCTAGTATCATATCAATCAGATCTGGGCCCATATTCTGAAGGTATGAGACCGTCCTCGCTGGTCCATGCAGCTGGGGATCGATGTCTTCAGTCTTTTCCGCCTGTCCGAACTTTCGCAGTCTTTCCAAAGCCTGCCGGTGCAGTCTCTTCCCATATAGGAACTCGATCAGATCATTGTACCGTTCTGTCTCTTCTAGCTTGGCCATAACAACCTCGGGATCACAAAAGTTGGGAATGCGGAAAAGTGATCCCGCGAGTGAGGGCGTAGCATACATATGTGCGCGGAAAAGGGTGGTGTCAACGAGCTTGGCCACATCCAGCAGCTTGTCTGCAAGGTCCACATCATCCAGCGTGGGTAACCCAAGAAGATGCTCTGTGACCTGACGGATGTCCTCGGATTGGGCTGCCATTTGGACTTCAGACAGATTGCGTACCGTCTGGTCCGGGTTAAAGAATCGTTGCAGACGGCGGCGGACGTCGGCGAGGAATGCTTGGAGTTCTCGGGCAGCGCTTTTGAGTTCTTTCTCCGAAAGGTTCTCTCCCCCTGTGCGGTCTGCGGTCTTCACGCTCTGTATGCTGGCCGCATCGACCTCTGAAGATATGGTCTTTGTCCTTTTCGCAGGACTCGAGGCGACGTCTGTCTTCATCGGCATTTTCTGAGGGTTGTCTTCGGTGTTTGTCTCCGCTTCATTTCCCACGGCACTACTCACTTCTTCGTTCGCAAGGTCACCTGCAATGATTGCGGGATATAGCTTTATGACAAGCTCGGGGGGCGCAGAGACCTCGCCGAACAGGTCAAGCGCGTCTCTGAATTTCTTCTCGTCGAAAAGGCGCCGAGCCTTCTGTATTTTGATGTCACGTAAGCGTCCAACTTTGTTCTTGATAAGAGTCTCTTCTATCATCTCCAACAAACTAATTGCCTCATCTAATTGACCGCCTTCGACCAAAGCATCAATCTGGGCATCGTAATTTAGCCCTTGCATTCTCCAGATGACGCGTTCACTGGCGACCAGGAATCCTTTCCCTTGATGGGCAAGACTGATGTTCGGGTTTGGAACCTGGAGCAACACCGCCCCAGGAAGATCAATTGATTGAAGTAAGGTGAGCGTTTTGGGGTTGCGGACTTCCAGGACACCTTTTGAAGCTTCTTGTAAAGCGAGGAGGTAAGGATATGAATATCCGATGGCATGAGGAGCCAAGCGCCACGGAACCTGACGTCTAGTAATGGGGTCTCCGCTGCGGTCGATGAAGAGGGTGTTGACATCCTTGGCTAGTAGCATCTCGTCGTCTCCCAGTCCAGTTGCGAGCGGTACTGGGACCATTGAACCCATACCAATATAGCTCATTGTGCCGCCCAGTCTGCTGCTTTCCTGGCCAGTGGTGCCACCAATGCTGCCAGGACCGATAATGTCCTTGACCTGGTGAGACTCAACGTCTACAAGAACATAGTTTGCACTCAGCCCGACAATAACTTTTGTACCGGTTGCCCAGGTCAAACACTTGATGCTGTGCGACAGCGCGACTTCAGCAGCATCAGCCTCGAGCTCTCCATCATGCCACGTCCAGATGAGTAGCCTTCTCTTGACCGCAACCGCTAACCTGCTGACAAGGGTAGGCACACCAGTTGAGGAGTCCTTGACAATGTTGCTTGTGGCAGCAAAGGTGCTAGCTCCTTTGGTCTTGCTGAGTTGTTCACTGAGTTCATAAGTTCCTAGGTCATGGATAGAGACAAGACCGTTGCTTAAAGATATCAGGATATTCGCTTCGCGGAAAACAGCAAGCTGTTCGATCTTGTATCGTGAGAACTTCTCGTACTCTCGAAGCAGTTCGGAAGGTTTGGCTATCGAAGGTGGCCCGTCGGTCGTGGCCTCATGCTCTTCATAGCCATCATCAGATTCGGTGGAACGCGACGGAGGACTTTTGATTCTGTAAATGCGGAGGGCACCCGTGTTAAGGCCGACAAGCAGTTGGTCACTGTGAGAAAGGATGGACTCGATCTTTGACTTGTCACGCTGCTTCAGCTCGACAATGGGCTGAGCGGTGAATGCCGAGAGCATGGGGAAGCGGTTCTCGCGCCCGGCGCAGGACGCTGTCCTGGCAGATAAACGAAGGGGTTGCGAAAGGGCAGGGTCGCCAGCAGCGAGAGTAGTTCTACGTACCGAGTACTTGGTGCTTGCGCGCAGAAAGGAAGCCTCCGATTGGCGGCCGCGATGGTTCCAGGTAACTACGTCATTCGCTCAGCCTCGCAAGGCTACACTGGCAAGGCTGTGGAGAGGCTATTGGTTTCTACCAGTCCAACGCATTTCTAACGAGTAGATGAGACACGAGGCAGGGAGTGAAGCGTCTAGATAATCGTTGATTTCGTGCATCACACACCTGACTGCTGATATCAGTCGTCGTATCCTATTGCTACAACCCAAATTGCCCCTCAAGATCATGAATTTTGTTGCCCTGTCCCAAGAAGTTGAATAGAGCCCTAGTTGCTGTGCGCACCAGCCTGTCTGCCATATAGTCGTAAGAGAACTGAGCCGATGGAACATTAAAGGAGGGCCACTCGATCCCTGCATCATTGGACAAATGTCGAAGGTAGCTTCAAGCACAACATTGGAACGGTTATGGTTATTTGACGCTTTCCGAAGTGTTGCTCTTCGGGGCATGTTCGTCTTCGTCTTCTTCCACCAGCCTGAGGGTTTCCTCTATCATGGCCATATCTGCGTCTAAATTCGCCATGATGTCGTCCAAATCACCTAAACTCTGCACCTCTTTCTTGGTCTTGTCGAGTAGCTTCTGCAAAGAATCGTTTTCTTTAGACAAGCTTTTTGTCGCCTTCCGGACTTCGTCCTCCTGTTTTGTTAGGGCCTTTGCATTGGCATGTATGTTCTTTGCCCGGGCGTGCAGCTCAGCATCAATGCTGGCTCCAACGGCGGTTAGCGAAGCCGTAAATGCATCTTTTGCCTCTTGCGTGCGTTGTGCTGCTGATGCTGAAGGCCTTTGCGACTCAGATGATACTGACGCTGCCGTAGACATGGCCTTAAGAGGTTTGCCGGACCGGTTCTGGATTTCGGATGGATTGCGTTGAAATGGCTGATAGCCCACGTAGTGTGCGGTGATTCAAGATCTGAATTGGTATCTTGGAGAGGGATGGACAATTTGGAGAAGAGACTTGAGACAAAATAGGCAAATATTA
>WJFF01000041.1:97915-118691 GCA_011800825.1 Fonsecaea pugnacius | reverse complement strand
CAGGGGCACAGGCACAACTTGACAAACTTCGCTTCCGTGGTGGCACGCAACGAAGCACTTTGGGGAAGATTTTACTCGCAGTCACACACTGGCTGGGGGACACCGAAGGCCTATACGCTTTGCGTTTGCTGATTTTGACAATTGCCCTGGCACTTCCAGCTGTTCTGACCTCAAGTGCTGGCTTCTACTACCGCGAAAAGGGTATGTGGGCTCTGATTATGGCCCAGACTGGCCTCATGACATACACGGCGGAGTTTGTGTATGGTTTCGTCCTCAGAACTCTCGGGACAGTCGTTGGAGGTATCTTGGGCATGGTATGCTGGTATATCGGGGCTGGAAACGGACCTGGAAATCCCTACGGCATGGCTGCGATCATGGCATTGGCTGTTGTCGTCCTGATGTGGGGAAGACTGTTTGCTCCGCCAGCATTTCTGCAGGGTGTGTTACTGATGGCCTCGACGCTATACCTTGTTCTGGCATACAGCTGGGTCGACACGCATATTCCCTCGTACGGCAATCCCGGTGTCGGCTACACTGTTTTCTGGCGAAGAGTTTTGCTTGTGATGATTGGCTTTACAGCATCGGCCATTGTCATCTTCATCCCGCGACCACCGTCCGCGTCAAGACACTGTCGACGTGTTCTTGCGAGCACCATTCGGGACAGCAAGGACTTGTACGCGCTGTATGTCATGTCGTGGACGCGCAAGCATTCAGACCTGGAGGAGACCTCTGAGAAGCAGATTCTGGCCAGTATAGAAACCCTGGGGGGAATTGCTGGACCGCTTGCACTGTTAAGGTTCGAGTTCTCAAGCTCGAACTTTGACGCAGTGACGCTATCTCATGTCGCGAATCTTTGTATGGACATCAACCAAAGCTTGAGTCAGTTGATCCTGTTCTCGAACTTACTTCCGCAAGATTACAAGGAAAGATTCGCACGGGTGACAGGCGCCCTGGACGAGAGCCTCATCGGCGACTTGATGGCCGTGCTAACACTGGTCGAGCAGTCGCTGGAGACAGGTTCTCCACTTCCGGCGGTCTTGCCAGTGCCACTGATTGCGCGTTGTGCTGGACTCAACAAAGCATTTGCGAGAGATAAAGCTGGCCAAGTGGCGCTGACCATTGACGCCATCAAGGACGAAGGATTTCGCAAGTATTGTGTTGTGCTGAGTGCGTTCGTCCAGTTGCTGAGTGCTGTGGATGATCTTGTCTGGCGAGTCAAGACTGCGGTTGGCGAGACGAGCTATGTTGATGTTGAGCAGCCGTTCTTGTCAAGACACGTCAGTCCTTGAGTGGCGGAATCAATCAAATCCCGAGACTTCAAAAGAGCGAGCGCCTTCACAAGCTACCACTTTTCCCACGGCACCCTTGAAACGCCACGGCAAAACCGAGTAACCCAAAGCAGCCTATCCTGAATTCCGAATTCCGAATCCCGATCTTCAGGGCAAGCTTCCCGTGGTGGGGGGATCCATTCAGCATCGCATTGAACAAACTACCAGCCTAACGCTTCCCAAAGAAAGGGGGAACGAGGTTGACGTTGGCTCCTCAATACGAACCCCCAGTCGTATGCCCAGAGATGCCGTATACCCGAACAGTCTCCAAGGCATGGCGAGAAATGAAAGCATGCATTCCATACAGGTGAGGAGGTTCGGCGTAGGCACACCGCACCGCCTTTGCCCTTAGACCAAGCAAATGTTATACATACAGCCAGTCACGCTTCTATCCGAGCGGGACTATGACCTCCGCCCAGTGGCAAGGAACAGAGATTCGAGGCATACATGTACATTTGCCATGTCCACAGGCTGTCCGTATCGATCAAGAGAGGGAGACCATAGATTCGGACTAAATGATGAGTAACTGTATATTAGATATATGTATTCTAGCCAAGATGCTCAATATAGGGAGTACAAACAGAACGCCCCTAGGGCATACGAAAACGAAAACTGGATTTCATCAGAGGCGCGTAAGATATCGAGCTTTCCACAGATACATCCATACGCAAACACACAGATATATATAGATAGATAGGGAGTAAGAACAGGTCTACCGAGTACTTGGAGTGTCTTCAAAGACAATCCCGTCTAGCATCCGACTGCATTTTGGCGAATGTGTTTGTATCCCCCCATTTTTGCGAATAATAAAAATCCAGGTAACATTCTCGTTATGTTCGCATCTGCATTCGCCCAAAAGACCGTCACAGTCTTCTGCAAAAGTTCCCAGAAGAGACCTGCGCGCACGCATTATTGCTCGCTGAAAGGCCTGCAGCAACTTTTTGTCCCCCCGGTGCTGGTTATCAATTTGTTCAGCCTTGCCCCGTTTGTTTCGAAATACAGTGACCACCGCTTCAAACCACGTCGACTATCATTCTGGTCCGTTTTTATTTTTGACCCTCCTACTTCTCCTACTCCAAGCTTCTTCACGAGTGTGTCGGCATGGAAACCTGCTTCTCTGTCGCCAAGGCATCCTCGGCTCTCCACAGGCTTGTCACAGTCTTCCACTGGGTGTAGAACCTGATGCCATCCTTGCCGTAGAAGTTCGCCACGCCTGTTCCTGCCACGCTCTTCTTGTTACCGGTGAAGCTGAACATCGGGAGCGGCACGGGAATAGGGACGTTGATTCCGAGCTGGCCCGCCTCAAGTTCCTTTTGGAATAGAGAGGCGGTGGGGCCGGAACGTGTGAAGACGGCGGCGCCATTGCCATAGGGGTTAGAGTTGATCAGCTTAATGGCTTCCTCAGTCGTGTCAACATTCAAACAGACGAGGACGGGGCCAAAGATCTCTTCGGTATAGCATTTCATGTGCGGCTTGACGTTGGCAATGATGGTTGGACCAACCTGGCACGAATCAGTAACGCTTTCATGGATGGTAACAGCAAGTTTGACTTACCCAGTTGCCATTGGGATATTTAGGCGGGTATTGGCCTCTGCCATCAAGCAAGATGGTTGCACCTTCGTCTTCCGCGCTCTGGATCAAATCCTCGACGCGCTTTTTGCTCTGTGGGCTGATCAAGGGGCCGAGATCGGCATCCGGTTCGAATCCACCATTGATGGTAAGGGCCTTTGCACGTTCGGCCAGCTCTGGCACCCACTCTTTCGTTTCACCCACCATTACGAGCGTGCTCAGGGCCATGCAACGCTGGCCCGCAGCACCAAAGGCGGCACCAGCGATGGCATTCAGGGCATGGTTCTTGTTGCAGTCTGGAAGCACTGCCGCATGGTTCTTCGCACCCAAGTTGGCCTGGACACGCTTGCCCTGTGCGCTACCACGAGTGTAGATATATTCACCAGCTCGGTTCGAGCCGACGAAGGAAATAGCCTTGATGGCTGGTTCATCAATGATGAAGTCAACTGTCTTGGCCGCACCGTGGACAATGTTGACCACGCCATCGGGGAATCCAGCTTCTTTGCACAGTTCAGCGAGGATCATGGCAGCACCAGGGTCCCGCTCGCTGGGCTTGAGGATCAAACAGTTGCCAGTCACGGTAGCGAGAGGAATGCTCCACAACGGGATCATGGCGGGGAAATTGAAGGGGCAGATGGCTGCCACCACGCCCAGGGGTTCGCGATATGAACGAGTTTCCATATCTTTTGCCACCTCAATGACTTCACCAGTCATTTGAGTGGTGATACCGCAGGCAGTCTCACAGACTTGCAGACCGCGAAGGACATCACCTTTGGCATCGGCAAAGGTCTTGCCCTGTTCGAGGGTGATGGCGGCGGCCAGTCGGTCCATATTCTGGCGAATCAAATGGGTCAACTTGAAGATGATTTGTTGCCTGCTTATGATGGATGTAGCTCGCCATCCTGGGAAGGCTTTCTCCGCGGAGGCGACAGCGGCCTTCAATTCGGCATCGGTGGATTGAGGCACTCGAGTGACGAGATTGTTGGTGGCCGGATCATGGAGGTCGATCCATTGGGAGGTTTGAGAGGGGACGAACTGGTTGTCAATGAAGTTGTGCGTGTTAACAACATTGGTGATCTGTTCATGAGAGGTAGGATAGTCGGCGACGGCGGTGCTGGTGGCAGCGAGTTGGCGCGTAGTCGCATGAAGTCGGCGCCTGGCAATCTGCTCGTTCGGCGACATTCTGAGAGATGTTGAGAGGTGAGACGCAGCTGGTGCGGTGGCCCGTCTTGCTGTCAATGCGGGGACAGCGCGCAGGAGAGACCGACGAGCGGCCATTGCTGCCAAAATTGGGGGGAGGAGGGGGATAAGAGACAGACTACCAAGTAGGAACCTAGCGCAGCTTCGTGTTGCCCTCAGGTTGAACAAATCTGTTTGCTGGCTCAAAGCAAATTCCCTTAATAAAGGGAGGGGGAGTTGGTGCAAGAGCGGAGAAGCTGTGTCAAGCAACGAGAAAATGCCGGATCCGAGGTCCAAAGGGGGACCAGGCAATGGCACCTTGTTATTGGCGGGACTGGCGGAGTGCGGGCGAGAAGGCCGAGTGCAGGGGCGGGCAGGGACGGATACACACGGTCCTCTTCCGCTCCTACCCTCGTCTGAAACCTAATTCGTCCGTCCGAGGTACTTGGCATTTTGTCTTTACCGAAAGAGGTTTAGTCGCTGTCATTATCTATGTCTCTATGTACAAGTAGTTCGTACAAATCTCGAATTTTTCCCCTTTATTGCGTCCGACTATTCTTCTAAACCTCAACTGTTGCTCGGATAGAGTACCGTGTCGAGGGTGTGATATTCCTCCTTCAGAGTCCGTGGAGCCGTGAAGCGCATCAACATGTTTGCACTGCCAGCCTTGTCATTGGTTCCGCTGCCTCGTGCTCCCCCAAAAGACTGTTGGCCAATAACAGCACCAGTCGTCTTGCAATTGACGTAGAAGTTCCCAGCAGCATAGCGAAGCCTATCCTCCGCTTGCCGGATCGCCGCTATGTCGGTCGCAAAGATGGATCCAGTCAACGCGAAGCCGCCGCCTTGCTTGTCAATCTTGGTCAAGAGTGAGTCAAAGTCCTCGTCGCGGTAAACGTGGGCCACCAGAACAGGACCAAAGAGCTCTCGGTCGAAGAGAGGATGATCCACGTCCTTCGCCGAGTAAATGGTGGGCTCAATGAAGTAACCCTTGCTGCCGTCGTACTTGCCTCCAACCACAAGCTCCAGCCGACTGTCTTTGTTGGCAGCGTCGATGACCTTGGTGATCTTATCGAATGCTGCTTGGTTTATGACAGGACCAGTGAAGCTCTCAAAGTCCTCGGGCGGGCCTACTCTGACCCGGCTCAGCTCTTGCTTCATCTCGGAGAAGAACTGCTCAGCACGGCTAGCAGGGATGTAGATTCGCGAGCAGGCAGAGCACTTTTGGCCCGCGTACTCGAAAGAGGCACGAATGGTGTGCTTCACCGCATTACTGATATCGGCAGAGTTGTGAATCAGGTGGAAGTTCTTGCCTGAGGTCTCTGCCACCAGCCGTGGAAAGTCACGGTATTTTCGTTCCTTGACGCCGTCTGCTATCTTGCCATACAGGCTGCGGAACACGTCCGAAGATCCTGTGAAATTGATCGCAGACAGTTCCGGGTGTGCAAGGGCGACTCTGGTGATCATCTCAGCGTCGCCGCCAACGAACTGGACAACATTCGGTGGGAGGCCAGCCTCGCGAAGAATCTTGTATACCAGGTAGCTTGCATAGACATTGGAAGGAGACGGTTTCCAAAGGACGACGTTCCCAAGAAGAGATGGACCAGACACGAGATTTCCGCCGATGGCTGTGAAGTTGAACGGTGAAATGGCATACACAAAGCCTTCTAGAGGACGCCAATCGGTGCGTCTAGAGTGTCCGTCAGTGACCCTGTCGCACATATCAAATCGGCGGTGGCTCAACTCACCCTGCTTGCCCGCGCTCATTCAGCGTAGGTTGCCTTGAATAGATCTCTTCGGCAAACGAGACGTTGAAACGGAAAAAGTCAGCCAGCTCTGCAGCTGCATCAATCTCTGCCTGCCACGCGTTTTTCCCTTGCCCAAGCATCGTCGCCGCCATCAGCTCGAATCGATACTTTCCAGACACCAATTCAGCTGCTCTGAGATAGACGGCTGCTCGATCGACAAAGGGTGTGTTCTGCCATGATGTCTTGGCTTTGAGCGCCGCTTCGATGGCGGCTGATACCTCTGCCTCTGTTGTGGGAGTGTATTTGGCAAAGACTGATGAGATCTCCGAAGGGATATATGTCTCCGCATCAGATGAGCTCGCCTGGGCGGGTTCGTCTTGTCCGTTTCTGATTGACGGTACACGAACTGGAAGCTTTTGTCGCAACTCTTGGACTGCTACGATCAACTTCTCTCGCTCTGGGGATGATGGCGCATAGTGTAGCTAGCTTTCTGTTAGCTAAGGCGCAGCAGTAGACTGGATTATGAACCTTACATTTGGCTCATTGAATGGCTTTGGAGTGTGGTAGGTGCCTGCTGTGGAGAGAAGCCTCCTCCTTACGTTTGCACGTGGGGATAAGACGCGCGCTTGACTGAGGTTAAGAACAGCCTGGCGACAAGGAGTTGTTGGATGAACTGCGTGTGTCAGCATCTCGTGGAAAGGAGCTAGTGTCGAGACGATTCCAAGTCGTAGGAAATGCGGCTGTATTGGAGAGATGCTTTGGTGTGAACAGTGACAGGATAATCTTCTGGGGAAACAGAGTAGAATATGTACGTTTCAATCTAATGAAGAAATCTTCGAGCAAATTTCAGACGGCCATCTGGCCGGGCCGTGTGTAGGGCATCGGGAAATCATTGCTTCCCTGCTGATCATCGGGCGCCAATTCACTCGGAGACAGACCAGTCTACTATCCATGAATCGGCCCTGATAAAGTGGGAAAAGAATTTGGGTAGAGATTGACAGTCCGACGCGCCTTGACGCGCCGGTGGTCCTACCGGGAAGGCAACAGTGAAACTCGATAGAGCGGTATCGGAAAGGCTGCCGTAGCGACACTGGCATTTCCGCCACGCCTTGGAACAGGCTCAAAGGGCGCCAGGACATGCCTTGTACATCGTTTCTGGAGTACCCCGGATCCCCCAGCTCTACGCTCGAGATGTGTCGTTTTCCATTAACCATACTGCAATGCTTGGGAGAGCGGGAACCTCGGGCTGGGCCAGGCCTCTCTCGTTAGGTTTTCCCCAGGAATGTGCCTCTTTCTAAATGACAATAGCAGTCATGGTGTTCACATAGCATATATTTGACACGTAAAACCTGAGGCATCGAAAAGCCATCGAGGATGACTGCGTTGATCTCATCTGGACCCTGTCTCCAAGGGTTGCATATTGAAAGATGGTGATGAGGTCCAAAGTGGGACTTGGTGATGGGCGGGTCCTTTTTCCTCATCAGGTTAGTCGTATCAGCGTCCCATGCAACATCGGGAACTGTCCCGACCTCTATCATACCCCGCTCGACCGGCCCGAATGTTTCTTGCCGTTCCATATACTCTACTCGTCACCAAAGTTCATTTATCACCTCCACCTCGCCGAAGAAAGCGGCAGGCATTACCGGGATTCTAGAAGTCTTCCATCACTCAACAGCTATGGAGCTCATTCCGGCAGAAAACCAGGGCAGCTCGAAGAAACGTGCGCCCAAAGCGTGAGTGGTTTTCCGCCCCCAGACCTCTTGAAGAGTGCTGACTTCTTGCCTCGAAAGTTGTCGACGCTGTCGTCGCCAGAAGATCAGGTGCACGGGGTCCCGTCCTTGTGAAGCCTGTGCCAAGAGGAAGTTGACATGCCATTTTGATGACCACGCGCAAAAGATTCTGGTGACAAGAGGGTTAGTCGGCGCTGGAGCTTTGCAACTTGTCCCTCTGGCTAAAGTCTTCCAGTTACATCAACGACCTCGAGAAACGTGTGGCTTCGTTTGAGCAACAAAGCCGAGGGACCATCGCAGCCCCAACTGCGCCAGACGATCAAGGAACTCCTGACGAGACATTGGAACTAGGTAAGCAGTGCGACGCTCGTCCCTATCATCCCGTCTGACCACTACAAGAGGAGAACGACGAAACCGACGACGACGACCCCAAAAACGGTAGCGGTGTTGAACATAATCAGATCGCTTCAGACCAAGCAGAAATCTCGTATGCTCAGTCACTACCTAGATCACAAGACGACGCTCGATCTCTTCGGGGTTCCCCAGGCGCATCACTCATGAATCCTCTTGCGCTTGGCTTTCCCAGCTACTTTGCGGACACAAGCGGCAGACCCAGTAAGTTCCATATCGTGTTGTCAGGCTGGGACTTACTGAACGCTTTCCCTCAGTTTACCTAGGGACATCGTCCAATTGGTCCTTTGGGCGACGAGTCCTTGCGATGACCCACGAGAGAGTGATGCGGGCACCTCTCCCTCCAGACAACCTGCTCTTTGAGGGCAAATCCTACGATCTAGGGTGGGATGGAAAGAGAAACACTTCACCCGAGTCTCCGTCCGAGGCCCCTGCCCTTCCGTCTGCGGATTTTGCAATGTACCTGATCAATGCGGTCAAGTTCCACTGCGGGCAACTCTTCCATCTCTTTGAGGAAGACAAGTTTATGCAACAATTTTCTCAGTTTCACGAAAATCCCACCCAACCCCCATCCAGCCTCTGGTTCATCCACTATCTCCTGATCCTCGCCTTTGGGAAGGCATTTGTGGTACAAAGTAACAAGGGTCGCAAACCTCCAGGGGCTGAGCTTTTCGTCCACGCAATGAAGCTGATGCCGGATCTTGCATTCTACAGTGCTGATCCCATCGAAGCGATACAGGTTCTCTGCTGTGCCGCTCTTTATTTACAATGCCTCGATTTCCGTGGGGCCGCTTACCGCATCGTACGTTTCTCTTGAATACTCGTCTCGATTATGCTGACACGTCTCAGATCGGCCAATCTCTGCGCATGGCTTTGGAGAATGGCATGCATACAGAAATGCGCAGCCAACAAGTTGACAGTGACTTAGCGCAAAGGTGTCGCAAAGTCTGGTGGACGGTCTATATCCTGGACCGTCAGATGTCTTCACTCATGGGTGTGCCGATGGGAATCGCGGACGAATCAATATCTGCAGAGTTGCCCACCTTCTCCGGTCAGCCTCAAAGATCAACGGCAATGAATATCCAGATAAATCTCTCCAGAGTCTTGGCACAAATACTCAATAGTGAGTGGAAACCAGATTGATTGTGGTATGCGATGCTGACAACGACCAGCTGTATACGGAGCCGAAGGGCGGCTAGACAAACGCTTCCTGACCATCACCAAAGACGCCCTGAAGAGTGTTGCGAACGTTACCGACCAACTGAACGGCTCTTTCGAGGTTCTGGGGAACAGCTCCAAGACCAGTATCTCAAGGCTCTCCGCGTACCTGCACCTCCTGTATCACCAGGTAAGTCTAGCAAGATGAGGTCACGGAGTTCTTTGGACCTTCTGACGATATTCCAGTGCATTGTGCTTACGACGAGACCGATACTATATACATTTCTTGAATCGAGGCTCCGGCAATCAAACATAAATCTGGTCGAGTTGCTTCAATCGGGAAGCGTCCGAACTTTATTGCAAATGTGCATTGAATCGGCTCAACAGATGATCACCATTCTCTCTGCTCTGCAAGATCACAGTCTCCTCGGTCAGTGTGCTAGCAAACACTATACCGACTCAGCTGGCTAATATTATGTGATAGAAAGCTTCCTCCCGTTTGATCTTGACGCCGCTTTCACATCAGCAATAGCGCTATTGATGGCAGCAACCGTAGATCCCTCTTTGCTTAAGGACTGCTCCCCCTGGTTACAGCGCGCACACGCGGTTTTCGATGAGATGATATCCCGCGGCAACAGAGTCGCTAGAATGATCAAATCCGAGCTCCAACAGCTGGAAAACATCCTCAATCGACTTTCCTCGAACGAGGAGAACC
Organism: Fonsecaea pugnacius; assembly: GCA_011800825.1. Taxonomy (NCBI): domain Eukaryota; kingdom Fungi; phylum Ascomycota; class Eurotiomycetes; order Chaetothyriales; family Herpotrichiellaceae; genus Fonsecaea; species Fonsecaea pugnacius. The sequence continues at coordinate 108,856 of WJFF01000041.1, read as the reverse complement.
AACCTGTCATCTTTACCCGCCATCCAAGTCTTCGTGGTTCTTTGACGCTGGACGACCGCCACCCTCGCGCCTGTGCTACAGCTCAGCCATCACTGGTATCGATCGCGCCACCACCCTACACTGCCTCCTCGCAGCCAAGCAGCAATGACTTTCCCATGGACGAATTGACTTGGCAGGATGGGATCACGGCGGAGCAGCTTCTGAATTTTGCAGATTCGATGGATTTAACAGCTTTGGACTGGCTGTCTGCGGAGGCAGGACAATAAGTTACGTTCTACCGTTTAGTTTAAGTCTTTACGAGATACGACCATGGATGTAATACTTCGGTCTCAGGACCACGAGCATACCCTAGGCTTTGCAGTTTGAGCAGAAGCGAGATCCGATTTCGCCCGCACATAGGTCATAGCGAATGATCAGCAGGTTTAGTTTTCTCCGAGTCCCCGAGATACAGCGCCTTCCGTCTTTTCGGCGTAAAACTCGTCGGCTAAGATTCATCGGACGGCACCCGCAAAGGGCGCAGCTGGAGTGGGATCCGTTACTATACATCGTGTAGGTAGATCCACTATCGGGAGTGTTGCCGATGTTTTCATGCTCGCAGCAATGGAATGGATCGAGTCTGGAGTATATTTCCCTCTATAAAGAAACATCTTGCTGAAGCATTGAAGTGATGGAAAGGGTAATCATTGTTAGATCGACTCTCCTCACTTACCATGGCTCTACAACAAGTACACAATTCCAATGACCAGGCAGAAGCAAGCAGCTACCCGACTGCTCCGCCACTGGGGTGCTACGTACCCGCGGTGACATTCTTTGATCCTGAAACGGACCGACTATGTCTCGACGCTCAGGCAAAGTACTACTCGTATCTGGCCAGCACGGGACTCACGGGGCTTGTCATCCTGGGGACCAATGCAGAGACATTCCTGTTGACTCGCGAGGAGCGGATGACTCTTCTCCAGCTGGCGCGACGATCTGTTCCACAGGGATATCCCATTATCGCTGGGACGAGCGGCCACTCGACGGCACAGGTGCTCGAGTTCATCACAGACGCATACAACGCCGGCGCCAACTACGTTCTGGTTCTCCCCTGCGCGTACTTCGGCAAGCAGACCACTCCGGCGGTGGTCAAGAGATTCTATAAAGAGGTGGCCGCGAGCTCTCCCCTGCCAATCGTCATCTACAACTTCCCTGCGGTCTGCAACGGGCTCGACCTCGACGCCAACATCATCACGGATATCGCACGGGAGTCACGCAACGTTGTCGGCGTGAAATTGACTTGTGGCTCTGTCGCAAAGATCACCTGTCTCGCTTCCAGGTTTTCCGCCACCCGCCTCGCAGTCTTTGGTGGACAGTCAGATTTCCTGGTCGGGGGACTCGCTTCGGGGAGTGCAGGCTGTATAGGGGCATTCGGCAACGTCTTCCCCAAAGTGGTGGCCAAGATCTACGATTTGTGGACCAGTGGACAGCACGGCGAGGCTCTCGCACTGCAGAAGCTGGTGGCGTCGGCCGAGACGGCCACCAAGGCGGGCATCGCCAACACAAAGTACGCGGCTGCCATCTTTACTGCTCCCAAGGCCGGCATCGCGGACGCTGTGCGTTTGCTCAAGCCTCGGAGGCCGTACGAAGAACCGACCGATGCTGTTAAACGGTCGATCCAGACGGTGATGGAGGCTTTGCACCGAGAAGAGAAGGAGATTTCGGTGAAACCCCAGTCTCGCCTCTGAACAGACAACCACGGGAAGTCCGTCTGAAGAAGCTGTGCCCGTCCGCAGAGAAAAGCGGGTTAGAATGAATGAAAAAAGCCCCCCTATGTTAGATCAATACATTTTATTGCCCATACAAATCATGATCAATTGCCTTGCTATTACTTGTCCTCAGACATCCCCTTAGAGTATTGCGCCGCGAACCTCACAGCATCCGAAATCCCAGCTCTGACCTGTCCCCGATCCAGCTGCAGGAGCGCGTTGATCGTGATCCCTCTGGCGACCGACATCGACTCCTTCAGGGATTCAATGGTCGTTTGGTCACGCAGGAGCGTCGAAGCGCTGCGGAGGCATTGAGCGGCGATATTCTGAGCCACCGGCCTCGCGATACCTTCTGCGACACTCCCATCCACGATGGCGTCGACGGCGACCACGGTCAAAGCATGACATGCGGCGCTCACCGCCGTGGCCGTGTTGACGAGATCCTCAGGCACCATCTGGATAGGGCCGACGCGTCGAAACAGCCACGAGACCAGGTCCCGGTCAGGGCCGGAGAGTGGCGTGTCGGCTATGAGAGTCATGGATTCACTGATCTGCGCGCCAATGCTGGGTATAGCGCGAGCGACACGGTACTGTGCGGTCATCACCTCTGTCAAGTATAGCTCCGTCCTCACCCCTCGAGTAACTTGTAAGGAAGAGACCCCGGCCAATATGGAGACAACTAGCTTTCCCCGGATGGCCTCAACCAAGAAGCCACTGTCCATAATCGCGGCGAGTTGCTGCGGCTGAAAAGCCAGGATAACCACATCAGCGTCGCGAGCCGCTTCGGAGTTGTCGGGAGTGATGACGTCCACGCGATCTTTGTGCGACTCAAATGTTCGCTGCAGTCGATCAATCGAGTCGCTGGAGCGGGCGCTGACCGAGAATTTGATGTCATATTGGCAATTATCGTCCAGTCCGTTGATGATTCCCTGGACCAGCGCGGTGCCCATAAATCCTGGAGAGAACTCATGTCAGAACGGGTGACTGTACTATACCATTTGTGCATACAACAAACATACCACAACCGAGGATGGCGACGCGGAGGGGTTTGGGAGTGGATTGGATGGCCATTTTTGCGGGGAGGCAAGAAACAAGGTCTCTCGAGTTTCGACAATGGATCACAGGACTCTGACAGTTTACCCTTTGCGTTTAGCACTTTTGCTGTCTATATTTCCACCGAAAGGTTTGGTTCGACGTGACCAAGTCACAGGGATATTGGTCTAAAGATGTTATGGGTGGAATGCCAAGCTCGGCTACCGATCCGAGATATATGCTATGGTGTTTGGGGAGTGTCATGAACGTCATACACGAGGCAAGATACCAAGTATGCAAGACCGGAACAAAGGAATATTTTGCAAAGTATCACTCATCAAATATACAAGTATGGAAGAAAAGGATCCATTAAACGCCTCAGGCTGTCCCCTGGCGTTGAGAACATCCACCCTTCATCGCCATCCCCTTACTTCCATTGCCCGCAGAGACCTTCCTCAGCCTTTGCCAGCACAGGATCCTTCTCCGGCGCGGCCACGTTCCATACCTCTTCATAGTGACCGGCGCTCTCTCCACCTTCTGCAAAATCCCAAGCTCCGCCTTCGGGGTACGCGCCGATCATGGTGAACCCATTGAGTTGCAGGTTCTCCAGAGCACTTCTCACGTCTTTAGCCGGGATATTATGTCCGTCGCCGGGGGTGAGCAACTTGAACTCGGCAGCCGGCTGGGTGTCGAATGTCTTGTGCGCGACGCCGGCAGGGATGACAAAGACATCGCCAGCGCGTGCCTGCAGTTCGATGCCCCCGTCCTCCTTGCCGGAGCCATGGGTGTTCTCGTCCGGGTCGGGAACCGTGTCTGCCACGCCGAATCGGATAGTCGCCGTCCCCGAGAGCACGGCCATGCATTCATGAGTCGCAGAGTGGTAGTGAGACGCCTGGGTGGGACCGTAGCGGAAGATCCACTGGATGCGCCATCCGTTATCAGAAAATGCGTCGTAGGCTGCCGTGGTGATGGAGGGTGACGAGAGCAGAATCCCAGGATAATGGAGAAGCGGTCGAGGAGAGTTCGGGATGAGCTCCGTAGGTGGGAGCTGGTACTTTCTGACTTCAACCATCGTGCGCAAGGAATCAAGGCCACATGAGAATTGTAGTTGTCCAAGAGTAGGGCAGGCTGAAGGAGGAAATCAAATGCGGAATTTATACATATGCGGGGATCATCTTTTTCGGGAGGCGGACCGGACTCAAAGGGCGGAAGCATTAATTGTTGTAAATTAATACCCAAAAAGGCAATTTATCCCGATAATGACAAGTGTGCGGAGTCTGCGATATTGCAAACCAATACGTTCTAATTATTGTCGACACATGCGGAGCCAGATGAAATGCAAGTGACAGGCCTGATGAGGCAACGGTTTAGAGGTCTATACAACTTCTTATCAAGTACAGGTTCATATTGATGACATACATTCATTATTCATGGCAAAACACTATCTACGCTACTCTGTATACACTCTAATTTCTATGCAAGAAGTCTCTTGACATTCTCGACCCTAGAGGCACGGTTAGCATTTTCCCCAGAACAACGCAAGAAAAATGTGAACTTACATCGCAAACGTCCCGCCTGAAGACAGCATCGTCCTCAACAACGTTGGGCCAAGACCGCGGAAGAAGGCTTTGGATCCTCCACTCTTCCACGTCTCTACCGTAGCTCCCCACGCATTCTTGTAGCGTCGATGCTGGCCAAACCCGTCGCTCTGGAGCTTGGTCTTCACAGTGTCGAGAGGATAGCTTCCTACCCAGAATGCTATGCCGGACAAAGCACCACACGACGCAACGATCCATGTCGGCAACTCGTTCCGCTTCGTCTCTTTGGCTGCGGCAATTGTCCGCACACAGGCTTCAAAGGTGGCGAAGTAGAGACCATATGCTTGAAACTCTCGCAGAATAGCCGTGTTTTGTCCTCGAAATAACCCCCTCACGCCAGCAGTACCGGCGATCTGCCGTATGCAGTCCCATGGACCGGCGTAGAGGCGGTTGGTACCGTGCGGCTGCGTCTGAAGCCTGGTTCTGATGTGTTCGACTGGGCCTGATACCACACTGTTTGCAATCCCGGCGATACCACCAGCCAGGTATAGATCTAGAAGAGTCGGTTTCTGTGCGGCTCCTTGAGAATCTCTTGCTCTCAGGGCATAGAGTGCCTGTGTGGCGCTGTGAAAGACAGAGAACTGAATGCTTACTGCCGCTCCTACTCCTAGGAAAGGTAGCAGAGCACCCTTCAGAGATTGTCAGAGATAAATGCATCTACACGCACACTGTATTCCCGCCGCTTACCTTGTAGAATGCTAGTGGTCCCTCATTTCTGAGAATATGGGAGACAACTTGGACGACGTTGCCAGAGCCATGGGTCTGTAGTCGCACCTTTATCAGATCTGCTTCGAAATAGTAACATGAGCATTGTGGTTGACAATTGGACGTGACAGTTCGCAGGTGGTTATTCCTCACCGAAAGGTTGACCTGTTTTCCCAAATGCAATCAGTAATCATCCAATTTTTGGAGGTAGCTACTCACCAAGGAGAACAGAGACAACACCTCCAGCGGCGCCAGCTATTGTGTTTGTAGAAGTGCTTCCAATCCTCGTAGTTGGGGTTGCGGCAGTCATCTTATTCGTGCTTGTAGGGGTGGTCTTGGTGCAGTCGACAACTCGTTGTCTGCTATGCTTCGTTCCAATTCAAGGATCGAACTTTAGGATATGAATGTATGGGAAGCACGTTTGAGGCCTCAGAGGCCTTCATCAAGTCAAATGTGTGGTGGCCTATAGCCAAAATGGTCATGCAGAATCATGCTCTTCATTGGGGGCTCCAACGTCAACAGCACATGGAACAGCAAAGAGAATATAGATCCGGGCCTGTACAAGCCGAACATGGCAAGAGATCGGAGCGAATGGAAGAGGTGAAGTTGCGAAGAGTCAATATCGGGAAGGCTTCCGATCCGAAGTGTAACATCCTCGTATCGCCCAGTATCACAGGGCTTTACCAATGAAGTAGCGGAACACGACAAGGTGGATCTTTCCTCCAATATCATCCTCCAACTATTTAGTAGATTTACAAGGAAGCAAACCACCAAGGAGAAATTCACCACGTATTGTGATTTGAATAGAGAAAATGGCTCCGGACAAGAGTGAACCCATCGCGATCCTTGGGGCTGGGGCTTGGGGCTTGTCGACGGCCTTGCATCTTTTCAATGCGGGCTACACAAACATCACAGTCTTCGACCAGGCCTCCGAGATACCCTCGCCATATTCTGGAGCATACGATTTGAACAAGATCGTTCGGGCAGAGTATGAAGACAACTTTTATACAGAATTGGCACTTGTAAGTAGCCATTCCGCGCGAAGCCGGGGCTCTGGGCCAGCTTCAACAAAAGACAATGTCTAATTCTGAGTCCAGGAGGCCATCAATCAGTGGAAGACTCCCTTCTGGGGATCCAGCTTTCACCAAGTGGGTTATGTTCTCGCAACTTCGGGCGCGGCACCTGAAAAGGCCGTCAAACATCTGCAAGATGCCCTTGTGTCGGTCAAGGACCATCCCGTCTTTGCTCCAGGCATCACCATGCTGAATGAGAACGAAGACTTCAAGAAAGTGTACTGGCAGTTTTCCGGGCCCATGCGCGGCTTCAAGGGATACTTCAACCGCCTTGCCGGATATGCGCATTCGTCCAACGCCATGATAGACATACATCGGCATCTCGTTGGCAGAGGAGTCAAATTTGTCCTGGGACCCAAAGATGGTAGAGCCGTGAAGCTTCTATACAGCAGCAACGAGAGCTCTGCGGAGAGGCGCTGCATAGGATTCCAGGTGGCGAGCGGACAGGTCCATCATGCCCGATGCACCATCGTTTGCCTGGGAGCCTCGGCGGCCACGCTTCTCCCAAGCGTGGGGTCTTTTGTTGTCGCCAAATGCTGGTCGGTAGCTCATGTCCAACTCACAGAACGAGAATGCGACTACCTACGTGGAATTCCCGTCCTCAACATCCGAGATCTAGGATTCTTTTTCGAACCGGACCCGGCCACCAGACTCCTCAAGTTGTGTCCTCTAGGCGCCGGATATATCAACTCAGACGCTGGGACTGGAGTCTCGCTCCCCCCGGCCGATCTACTAAACTCGCCAAAGGACTATATCCCGCTTTCTGATGAGCGGAAGCTAAGGAGACTACTGCAACAAACGCTGCCGTGGCTAGCCGACCGCCCGTTTGTGGACAAGAAGATGTGCTGGTTCGCAGATACGTCAGACTCGGAGTATTGCATTGACTTCGTGCCAGGCACGGGAGACTCTCTGGTCGTCATGTCTGGCGATTCGGGACACGGGTTCAAGATGATGCCAATCGTCGGTCAATGGGCCCTGAAGCTCCTGGAAGATGGAAAGCAGGTTTTATCCAGGTGGCAATGGAAACAAAGTCAAGGCAAAGGAGGGAAAGAATGGGGCGACGAGGTGACCTGGAGGATCGGAACGACTGGAGAGGTCAAGGACATCGTGGCCGAGCAGGAAAGAATGGTTAAAGCACGCCTGTAGTCTGGTTGTGGAAGGCCATGTCGGGATAGAGGATCAACCCATCCACATAGAAATCGGGGTGATGTTGTTCGTACGCAGAAACTAGAATGCATATCCGTCATTCCACTTACGTATAACATTCTCTATCGCTCTATTTCGTACCTCTCCAGGATCGTCGATCAGTACGCATGGCAGGGTGGGAGGATACCCCACTACCACTGCGACGACGGCAATACGTCAATAGTAGGTACTAGGCAGACACCAAGGATTGGCAACGCTACGGAAGGCTGCCCGAAGTCTGGAGAAGGGAAGGAGATCGCCACATCTCAGTCTCGACTAAATCGATTATCCCGAGGAGGGACCTGGGGCGGGGCATGAATCCGATAACACTTTGGCCGGTGCCCCGCCATCTCGGGCTGTTTATACTTCCAGAAACAGTAATTCTTGTGGTGTTCTCGAATCGCATCTCTTATTATTTGTTGCATTGTGCTTTCCAACGGCCATCACTTCCGTCTCTTGTCCAAACTAACCCTATTCGCTACATAGATTCCGAACCCCTCCTTCAATGGTAGACACCTGTGCTGGGTCTTGTTCGTCCAGCATGCTACCACATGACCCAACGGGGCATATCAGTCGATGAGCCAAACTTCCCCGCCCCTATGTACATGGTCACGATACTCTCTGCATTATCGTCCACCCCGGTGCTCCAGCCGAGACCCTTGGCCCATCCATCGCTATAAGATGGCTCGGAATGACTACTACTAGTCGTCCAGGAATATTTCACTGAATTTTTACCCTGGGCATGGCTTCCTCTCTCGTGAATACTCTTCGGACTCGAGTAAACGTTCAACAGCCTCTTCGCGTTGCTTGCAGCCAACGAAAGTCCCATTCCTCCGCCCACCCTCAGACGGTGATTAACCAAGGCACGACGAAAGAACCGTTAATTTCTGGGTCGGCCAATGCCGCCAGCACCGTCGTGACGCCTCCCCTTGCGCGGCTCTCAACCTCAAGCCTTCTCCGCACTTTACTACTGAGTACCTTCTTCACGTCCCCGTGGCTCTTCCGGCCGGGCTTTGCTGTATTCGAGAAAATCGCGCATTCCCAATCAGCATGGCTGAACCCGGACCGGAATCCACTCGTTCGCGCCGTCGTCCATCCTCTCGTCTACAAGCAGTTCTGCGCAGGTAGGAACCGGACGGAAATCGGCCAAACGTCTGCCGAGATTCGACGGCTGGGATTCTCGGGGGTGGTGTTGTGCTACGGCAGAGAAGTCCAAGTCGAAGGCGACAAGTTCGTCGGCTATGATGACAGTAAGGCGGTGGTGATGGACAAGGAAATCGAGCAGTGGGCAGAGGGCAACCTTGCGACGTTGGATATGATCGGCGAGGGCGACTGGCTGGGCATCAAGTAAGTTCTTTCCGGTATGTCCTTTTTAGGGCTTTGAGACAGGAAATGCCAACGACATGCAGGTACAGCGGCGCGGGGACGAACATCACAAAGGCCCTCATGAAAGGTGATAAGGCACCGGCCAAGTTCGTCGAAGCCATGGAGAGGATCTGCCAACGCGCCGCCGATAAAGGTTGCCGCATCTGGATCGACGCGGAGCAGCAAACCCTGCAGGCGGCCATCGACCAATGGACCTTTGATCTCATGCGTCGCTATAACCAGCCCGGCCACCGGGCCCTGATATACAACACGATCCAGGCCTACCTCAAATCCTCGCGCGACAAAGTCCAGCACCAGCTCCAGCTTTCACGCCAGGAAGGATGGCGGTTGGGCATCAAGCTCGTGCGTGGCGCCTACATCAACAACGATATAAGGGAAGCGATCCACGACACAAAGGCCGACACGGACACATCGTACAACGGCATCGTTGAGGACCTCCTGTGTGGGAAGTTTCCCGCCATGGCCGACCAAGAGTCGGTAGAACTCGACCTGCTCCTCGCGGGTCACAATGCCAGCACCATCCGGGGAGCCGCTCGACTGGCATCCACCCTGGCAGCCGAATCAAAGCTGAAGGTCGTCCCGGAATTCGGGCAACTGCAGGGCATGGCCGACGACATCGGCTGCGAGCTACTCCAGATGGCCGACAATACCAAGCGGGAGAGCAGCCTGCCTCTAGCCAACACTTACATCCCCAGAGTATACAAGTGTCTGACGTGGGGCAGCATCCAGGAATGCATGCAGTACCTGACGCGGCGACTCGTCGAGAATCGAGGTGCGGCCGACCGAATGAAAGTAGGTGCCGCAGAGTTCCGGAGAGAGCTGCTACGCAGGATAGGCATCAGGACTTGAGAAGGTAAAAGCCTGTCGAGAACGCATTTTAACGAACCAAATCTGTGGCATATTTTTTGTCTTTTGTACAGATGTGCTGTGGGACCATATCATGAGATAGATGCCAAATACTGAGAAATTCCATCACTTCCCAAGGCTGTTTTACAATCCCATTCCCAGACCAAACCAACCGCCAGCTCAATAATAGTGGTGATGGCAAGGGTGCGATTTTCTGCCCTATGGTCCATTGGCTAGGCTTAGCTTTCTCCCAAAACAAATCCCGAAAACTCCTCCTATGCCGTGGTGGTGATAAGTCATGTTCTCATCACGACCCCAGACTGAACAGCCTCCTCTTGCCGAACATGCCGTCGAGACCGTTCGGCCTCGAAGCCGGCGTGCTGGTTGCTGCTCTTCTTCACCGTGCCTGCCAAAACCCATTTGGCGTATGCGCGAGCTTGGAGGTCGCGGAGAGAGCTGGTGCTGCTGCGGCGACGGTCGGATGTCTCCTCTTCACTTTCGTGGCTGTGGTGAAAGAACGCCATTGTTCTTTTGACTGATAGGTATGGTAATTGGGTGGTAGTTGGATCGTACTTGTAGTTATTGCTGGCAGTCAGAGTACTCTCTTGGATCTGGCACTATATGTCGATGACTGCTTCGAGAATGCTGGTGGAGGAAAAGGGATTGGATCCGCAGTGACTCGTATGATGATTTGATGTGGACTTCTGGTCTGACACGAACACAAACGACTATTTGACCCAAGAGGCGGGCTCACCGTTATATAGACATCTCTGGAACTATATTATTTTTTGGCGCAATGACATAGATGGAGCCTCGTGGTAAACGCCGTTTTCGGCCTGTGTGAGGTATTTTAGGCGGCATATTTGTGTTCCGATACAAACGCCAAAAAGAAAAAAGGAGGATTGGCCAGCTGAAGATTTGCACTGCCTCCATCAGCGCATATAATGGTCAGAAACAGGTTAGCGCGTCGCTACAGCTGCCTCACTCAGTATAAGTTCTTGTATAACTCGGTTCAGCCTTAGCACCCCGCGAAAAAAGAAAATGGCTCATTAGGGTCGCTTGGGTCGGAAAAGAGTTTGTCCTGCCCGCTCAGCATCTTGACGTCAGAGGGTTACGCAATATCTTCCAAATAATGCGGAGCGGATGTCCACACGCACACACAAAGTGCAAGTACACGAGATATGCCGATGGAAAGCATCGAGGCATATCTGAGTTTGACGTTTGTGTATTTTTGTGCTCTGGGGCTTCCGCGCAATGAACAGTCTGACGACCAAATCACACTCGGGTGCGTTGAACGTACTTGCGTATTGTTTCCATGCTGGTCTCTTGGATATCACTGTTCTCCCTGCACACTAGGTTATCATGCCTGAT